>JABUQX010052317.1:47500-62500 GCA_015478945.1 Trachelipus rathkii
TATATATATATAATATAATATAAATATAAATAATATATAAATTATATAATATATATATATATATATAAATATTATACTCTATACTATATAACCATAAAATTCATAAAGAATAAAATAATGAACATTAAATAATAATTGAAAATAAAAAAAAAAGATATTTATATAAAAAAATTTCATTTTGATCTCTTAACAGCAAATGATTGAAACTCTTGTATATGTAAGCATGATAACACTCATTAAAGCAGTCTACAAGATTTTCTCTCTCATGTAGAATAAAAAGTTGCTTGACCTTCAGAGTAGTAAAATTGTTGGTTTCACATTGAAGTGAGGTAAATGCTAAATCCTTAACAATATAAAATACGTAAAAAAAAAAAACACATATCAAATATTTCCAAAAATTACAAAAATTTGATAGATTCGCATGAATAAGTAACTTATAAAGTATAAGTATTCATCTGATTGCGAAACTGCATCTCTAATGTTTGAAATATCATCAAAAATAATGTATTGCCCTAATCTTTTCATTTAAATGATTCTCACAAGAGCATAAATTTCTCATTATCGAAAATAAATGTCATTCAACTCAAATGTTGAAAATGCTCGTTGATGGCTAAAACAATCTAAACAAACATTCCAAATTCCAATATGATTAAAAGTTGCTGCACTATTATGAAAATTCATGTAATATATAAGAAAAGTGTTGAGAATAAAGTTGGGAAGACATAATAAATAAACTTATAGCAAATTGCCTTCCTTAAAGATGAAAATCTAAGTTTTATATTAAATGTCTGATCCATTGAAGCCCTTTTAACTTCAACAATCATTAAAAATTCATTAGGTGTAACATCCACGAAATTTTCCACTACTTGCGCCCATTCGGAAGAGCTTGTCCATTTGTGTCGGAAAATCTTTTCTTTTTCTTTAAAATATAGTTGCCTTGGCATCTAAACTAGCACTATAGTTCATCGATGTGCATAAAGGTTTTAATGATTACTCATAATGAACAGTGATGAACACTAACGCGTGGAATATTCGGGGGACGGCTTAACAACTCTAAACATTCTCATTGCTTTTACACCATCATACCGTTGTCCAATCAAAAGTTAAATATTATATAAATGTCGTATATACTCAATTGATAAATTAAACAAAGAACCAGTAGAGGCAACATGGACCGTATCGAACTGTCAGTCAACTAAATTATCAAACATCCCATAGCACAAACACAACACAAAACACCCTAAGGCGTCAACTTCCCTACAAGGAATAATATACGTCAATACACCAAAATAAAATCTTAGCAAGGTCATGGCATCACAATCACTAAATAAGTTTATGTGATACTTAGCTACAACATGCGGCTTACTTATAACTAACTAAAACCCGCCATTGCTACGTCAAATATACCTATATTAAGCACAAACAATCTCATATACCATCCAACTTCTTAAGTTAATAGTCACACTAAAACAAACCTGCGAAACCCTTCAAATAATTAAACACTATACAGAATGAATCAAGGTTACACGTCTACTACATTTCTTATGTCCTAGAAAACTTCCGGTAATATTATAGACTGTATCAAGTTCCTATACTGGGAGAATTGAAGGACATATATGGCATTCGACGATCTCATTTGGAGCGGAGAGAGAGGCAGGCGATTCGAGAGGTGTGGATCTTGCGGAGACGTTGGAGAACAGGATAAATGAACTACAAAGACAGAGATATTAACATAACCGGAAAATGAGAAGGGGATAGAATAGTGAGAGAGGAGGAGGTGAAGGCGAAAAATACCTGCAATTATCTCGGAGGGGTTTACCAAGAAGGGAGATGGAGAAAGATACGCTAAGAAGAAAAAGTAGGGATTTACTTTATGAACGTATACCAGATGAAAGATAAAACATCGAAATAGATTTTTAAAAAAGGATTTAGCATGCATACGACTCCACATCGCGAGCGGGGGAAACTTGGACAACAACTAAAGAAAGAGTAAAACAAGCGCGGAATGATAATATTAAGAAGCTATTGACAATACTAAAAGATACAAATAGCAAAATGAATTATAGGATTAGATGTGGGTACATCGTGGAAGGAGATCAGGAGAATGCCGAAAAGAAATGAAGACACAGAGGAATAAGACAATGGAGACGGGGGGAAAGATGCGGAATCATGAGGATGATAGGGAGGCGTTCGCACGATTGATAGCGTGGAAAAAGAATATGCAGGAAGGACGTCTGGAGAAAGATCTCGCGGCTGACAGGAGAAGAATCCTTCGGAGAGGAAAGAAAGAAAATAATAAAAATTATAATATTATAAGATATAATATATAATATATATATACTATATTATAAATAAAATAATATATAACTAATATATATATATAGAAACAACAGCATTCAATACAAAATCTTCACAAACATACAGATATGTTTCCTTCCTATTAAAAAACATATACCTTAAAGCTTTTATATATTATTTTTAATTATTAAGTATAATAAAGATTGATGACATAAAAAATTTGATAACTTAATAAATATCGCATGGTCTACGATATAATTAAATATATATAATAATACTATATAATAACTATATATAATATATATTATATATATATAAATATATATAATAATATATATAATATATTAAAATATATATAATATATATATATATAAACATATCTATATTATATATATATATATTATTATATATATATATATATATAAAAATATAAGATATAATCGTATATATAACGTATATATATATTATATAATAATATATAATATAATATATAATAAGTATAATATATATAAATATATATAAAATATAATAATTATATATATATATATTATATAAAATATATATATAATATATACTATATATATATATTAATATATATATATATATATATAATAATATATATATATATATATATATATATATATATATTGAATAAAAATAACCCCTAATATTCACCCGCGGGATGAACCGGGCCCATTCAATCAAGCAGGTGAAATACTTGGGTATTTTATCAAATACTTCAACGGGGGGCGTGAGGTGTAGAGGATATCATTAATCCTTATCAATATATGTAAATATATAATATATATATATAATATAATATATAAATATATATAATATTATAATATATATATAATATATATAATATATATATATATATATAAAATATAAACTACACATTACTTATATGAACTTACATCTAATACATCTACTCATTGAATATTAGTTTTAACAATAGAATATCTCTGCAATTCCTCCTTCATTCCTCTGGTCTGATTATAATCGAAAAGAAAAAACATCACCTAACTGCGTTGAGGTAAGGCAGTAACAGCATATACGTTCTGTACAATGGTCTGGGATACTCTGAAGTACATTAAAATTTTTTCACATCTCAGGCTGCAAAGAAATTTATAAAGTTAGAAATATGTTATAAAAACACAAGGATTAGAAGACATGACTTTTTCTGGAACTAATCGACGCTTTCGGAAGTTTCGACTAAGGCTCTTCAATATCTAGAACTTTCATATAATTCTGACTTTCTGAAGAATGACTTGAAAATGTAGTAACGAGATAGTTGTAGTTTCATCATTTACAATATGTTTAGATGTATCCTTTTCTTGCAACTCCGCAACGCTTTAATACAAAGGCAACATGCCAAAGTGCATATTACTTTTTGTTGTTCTTTCAGGTAACTTACCCTGTAATGGATTCAATAAAAACACTAGTATAAATCATTGTCAAGAAGAAATTCTCTTCGTACCAGGTTTTATTCCTTCATATCTTAAATGAGAGTAAAGGTGAAGGGTTGAAATATAGAATATAACAAATTGAATAAGGTGTGTAAAATTCTCAGGAATTCCATAGCACGGATTTGAATGATAGGCAACGTCTGCATGAAGTTGATGAATCATTCATGCGGCATAATCTAGTTGCCATTTAAAATTTTTTCCGACTCCAACCCCTATCTGAAATTACGGACTCGACTCCGACTCCGATACGACTCTGAAATTACCCGACTCCGACTCGACTCGACTCCACCTTCAAAAAATTACCTGGACTCCGACCCGACTCGACACCTCTTCAAAACTACGGATCCGACTCTGGCACCCGACGCCATTCGACTCCGCAACTGCGAACGTCCAATTCTATTGACGGCGAATTGACATTGAAACAGACAATAATCACTTCGTTTCAAAATTTCATTATATTACTGTGGCAGATGTATAATATATATATATATAAATATAGAATATATATAGATAAGATAGCAAGTATCTATATATATATATAATAATATATATATATAGTATATAATAATATATAAAATCTGAAAAAAAATATTTAAACAATATAATATTAATATAACAGCCAGTAATCTGTAAATTTGCGGGATCATTGCGACACATTAATCATATTTTAAGATAAGTCACATCTCCACCAATCAAATTGGCCAAAAATGTATAGGTGATATAACATGGCTAGTCATCTATAATAGTCGCTGGGGAGAACTATTTAGCGAATGTTTTCTCATATTAATGCATAATACAAAATTTTCGTTAAACTCGACTTCTGAATACACTAACTTTTAAAAATTATAAATTTAAATTCAATTTCTGAAATCAGAAATAAAATAAAAATTTACTCCTTGCAAAAATAAGTCATTAAAGTTCCTTACTTAGACATAATAATATATTTTATAAAAGTATCGCAATAATAATGAAACATACTAAAATATGCAAAATTCGTTCTTGAAAGTGTATTAATGGAAAACTACTTTGAAAAAAACCTAATAATATAATTATATTATTATATATATTATATTATTTTTATTAATATTATTATATATTATTATTATATTATTATTTATTATATTATATATTATTATTATTATATTATTATGTTATTGTTTATTATTATTTGATTTTTGCTGTGTTAATTTTATTCTTCCTTTCCAATCTAATTTAAATAAAAAAAACTACTCGCCTCTCTCCTCTCCTCTTCTCTCCTCTCTCTCTCCCTCTCTACTCTAAAACTCTCCCTCTCTCTCTATACTATAAATATATATATATAATATATATAATATATAATATTATATAATATATATTTATTAAAATAATTATAATCAATATCTATATTTTATATATATATATATATAAATACTTAAAGGTCCCCAATAATCTATGAAGAGTATTCATGGTCTAAGAGGGATGATACATTTTTGTTTATTGTCACCACCACTCACGGCAGACCCTATTGAGGGGGTGTTGCACACCAAATTTCATTCTCCGCAGCGGCAATTTACGCGGATGAAACAGACCAGTAAAGTGAGTGAGAATAAAATTCAGCATAACACAGAAGATGGAAGAAATCACAGAACAGAAGGTCAGAAAATGAACACCGCAGCGACTATCCTGGAGTACAAGATCCAAACAAACCGTGGCTACACACACCCTTGGGCTACGAGGCGTCGTAAAGGTGTGTACACGGTGTAATTCTCGAGCACCTGCCTCGCGTTACTAATAAAAAGGATATAATTACACATGGCGGCCGCAAAGAAGAGCAAATGAAAACTGAAAACAGGACAGTTATAAGCCTTGCTTTGACTCGACTCTGTCCAAAACCGGTGAAACCAGAGCCCAAAGAAGATATAGACAATACTCCATACAAGGCGATAGAACTTGTATAGTGGATAACGAGAAAGAGAAAAAACAGTCTCGCATCTAAACAGAACTCCCAGTTCTTAAGCCACCCTAAGCACCGGTTGATTATTTTCAACAGTTTGTTATGTAAGGCAAGATGTTTATGTCAAAGAGAGACAGAAACAGTCGAAAGGATATAGACAAGTTAAAGGTTTTAGGGAGAGATTTTAAGAAGTTAGGTTTAAAACTTGAATTCAACAAGTAAACGACCCTAAAATAGCAATCGAAATTACTATCAGATCATGCGAGAATGAACGAAGATAGACTAGATCCAATACTAGAATAAAAGAAGGAGCATAATTGAACGATGAAGAGGTAAGTCGATCATCGGATAAAGGAAGAGTATTAGTCAGAAAACATTAATAAAAGTAAAATAAAGTAGGAGATAAGACGAACCCTGAGAGACACTAGACAGGAAAAAAAAACAACTTGCTTCCATCAACCACATCCGATATTGAGCGATTAAAGAAAGCTAGCATACTACAAAAGAAAAAGTAAACAAAATACAAGCTTGGAGCGCGTGACTCTGCCATCCTCAATCTGGGGAATTGTGAGCGCCATCATCGCAGTCTCCCGAGTCTAACAGCGAAAACATAAAACGGTTAAATAGGAAATATATCGCCAGTAACTTGGCACGCTAAAGCCGACTGGGGGGGGTGTACGAAAAAATAATTAATCAGATCCTAAAAGTGAATAGATAATTTTCAAAGATCTAAGATAGAATACAGTAGCGTATACGATATTAAGAACAATGGCGGCTTCTTTAATCGGGAATAGTTGACATTCTTGCCTTCAACACTTGAGGAAAGTGCTTATATTGGAGACATAGAAATATGTTGCACGATCGGTCAAGCACTAAGCAACATTCCTCAAAACCGGGGAGAATGCCATCGGCCACCCGCCTTCCAAACGTTAATAAAAATTCAGACCCGTGCCATAAAATGTAATCACAGTAGAAAGGAAACCGAAGGAAATAGAAGGAGAGGGAAGCAGAATCCGCCAGTGAGTTAAAATAGACGGAGAGATTACCTTTTATTTGATAGTACACAACATCAATCGAATAAGAAGGGGAAAAGATATTTTACAGAATTTAGAGATGTTTTTGCAAGATCCAAAAGATTGTTTGTAGTAGATCAAGAGTTAGCGCACTGTGATGAAGCCGCTTTGCTCGTCAAGAGTATCCCTGCAACGATCTAGCATTGAATAACGAATGATATGAGAACGAGAATTTTCACCCCCGATACGCACTGCTCTATCTAATGGCCAGAAACAGCACGATCGAACCATGATTATAGGAGAAAAGATTTAGTCGAAGAGACTGAACCTGCTCAACGCAACGATTACAGCTCCATTTAGTTTCAGAACCGATACGTCATCACGTCAAAGCAGTCATCCACTTATAGTTACGTAAATCGGGACCAAGCCCCAATCCCCGGATCAAAGTGCCCAAAAAACGCATAGGCAGAGAGCGTTGAGAGAAATTTGAAATTAGAAAATAAAGGTTTGTCAATTTACAATAGGAGCGAATTGGTGATTTATTAGGAAAGACATGGAAACATAGGTAATGTGTTCAAAATGGTTTGGATAAAGATATTGGAAAGAAAACAGTTGTAAACTAAATTTAGCAAATCATCATGGGAAAATAGAAGAGTGGTTCACAGGGTCAGAGGTACTATTGTCCTCATATATAATTAATTGATTTAGAACCAGACTAAATGTCAGGTTTAAGTTTGAGATGATACAAAGTGCACCTATTAGGAAAAATAAGAGTATAAAGAACAAATACTGATAAATTCTTGGGTGGCAGCTAAGTGCAAATGAATTTATAGTAAAAATGTAAGGTTCTCACCTATTTCTCAAATAAATTTTAACTTAGACTGAAACTAGATTTTCTTGATCCTATGAACAAAAAAATATAGTTAATTATAAGCATAATTGAAATAGCTACATGTGGATACAATAATAAACTAATAGCTCGGCATTAATAAATCCAATGTTGTTACAAGAGCAAAGAAGTATAAGTAAACTCTTGTAATAAATACACAATAACAAATAGAGTATTGTGCACAAATTGGGCCCCTTATTTAAAAAACAATAATCTAAGAGTGAAAGTAAAACACAAGGAATGAATTTCTGGTGATGGAAGCTAGAGGAGAGGCTGAAGATATGGAATGTTGTTCATAGAAGCGATCTCTCACACGGAAAATACAATTCTACAAAATTTTTTACATTATGGATAATACGGACAATAATCTCAAGTAGAGCACTGGACGTGAAACAGGGGCATAAACAGAAAATTAAAAAAGCATGCCATCTGATATATGAGAAACATCTTTCACAAGAACTATTACGAGAATTATTATTTGGGTTGTATATATATTATATATATATATATATATATAAATATATAATTATATAATATATATATATAGATCATAATATATATTATAATAAAATATAAATATATATAATATATAGATATATATATATATATTATATAATAATATATAAAAATATAATAATATATATATATTATATAAATACATATATATATTATATATATATATATATTATATATATATATAATATATATTATATTATATATATATATAGTATATATATTGATATAATATACTATATATTAATATATTATATAATCGAAATAGGAATCGGAACTGGGGTAGCGGAGACTGCTGGAAAATTGCTACCTCGCCAACTCATATATATATTTATTAAATCATATTGCTAAACAATGGTTCTAAACCAAATTCCAAGACTGTCTAACTTTTGAACTTGGCACAGTTTTTCATGAATGCAAACAATGTGCTTTCCCTTAAATTGAAAATGTTCGTGTTAGATCTTTCTTGTTACATCAATTAATAATTGACCTAAATATTAGGCTTATTTTACCAAAAATTGTGACTGCCTTCTTTCATTCAGTCATTGTCAGTATTTCAATTAAATTGTTAATAACTTCCTAATAAGATTTCTTCTGAAATGGATATCTATGGATCCTCAAATTGTTTATTTGTCTGTAAAATTTCATTATTCTAGAATACTATTCAATATGTTTTCATTCATGCAACGTTACTGAATTCCTCAATGGAGTTAATTAAATATTTTCATGAGTTTTTCTTTTGTTACAATTCGATTTCCGTGTCCATTTGATCAGACAATTTGAGCATATCTTTCCTGACGGCATTTAAAATTGTCATAGCTAGATATCTAGAAATTAAATTGTTTTTGTATAATTTCTATAGATATATTAAAATTTTGAATCTTTAGAAATATGAAACTTAGCATCATGTACTGTCGCTAGAAAATTGAACTCTTTTTTTATTGTTTCAGTCTTTGTGATATATTAGTAATATTTGAAAATCTTATATGTTTCTTTTCATACTTTATTATTTATTTATAAATTAAGATAAGTTGTTTATTAGTTATTCATCTTCGCGCCAAAATCTTGTGACTATAAAAGGCTGAGCTCGAGCTCTGGCTTCACTTCTTATCATAACAACTGCCTTTCAGACCGTGTCCCTCCAATAATCCTTCTTTTGCTTTTGGTCTGCAACGATAGAACATCTGTATCTTCAAGATCATTTTATTTATGGCAGTTTAAAATAAATATTAATTTCAGCCTCACCTTTCCCTCTTAGTGTTTGTCACAAGGCAAACTCAGTAATTGTAGGTCAACTGCAATCTCTTTTTTGTATTGGTAGTTTGACTGAAACATTGAAAAATTTCCTCCGCTGGTTTTTTCGATTAGGAAAAGATTTATCTTGGTTTTGGCCAAACTGGACTTATTTAGAAAATTAAATCCCAACTTTTGTTTCAAGTACTAATCACCCTTCTCCCCAATCCAGGTATTATTTAGGGAACTTTTAAGGCCGTTTCATTACATAAGCATTAGTTAATTTTCCGATTAAGCCTGTTATGACAAGGTGAGGATTCGAAAAATACATAACTATCTGCTAAGATAATCACTATATTGGACTAAGAGCTAATTAATATATATGATATTACAGATATATATATTAATATAATATATATTATTATATAATATATTATATATATTATATTATATTATAATATATTAAATATATATATATATTAATATATATATATATATATTATATAATAATATCTATATATATATATTAATTAATATATATATAATATTATATATATATAACGGCAAATATGAATAATGAAAGATTTTCCAAATTCAAACTGTTTTCTGAAATAACAGCGATAATGAGTTTTTATTTTTTTTTATTTATTATCTTTTTTTTATTTATACCTATATGTTGAAATAAAATATTTTTCAAGAGATATTGAAAAAAAATTCAAAAATTCAAGGCTTTGCGTTTTAAACTTGAACGTTAACATTTTCCAACTG
This sequence comes from Trachelipus rathkii, assembly GCA_015478945.1. NCBI lineage: Eukaryota > Metazoa > Arthropoda > Malacostraca > Isopoda > Trachelipodidae > Trachelipus > Trachelipus rathkii. The sequence continues at coordinate 57,617 of JABUQX010052317.1, forward strand.
GTTTTGTTAAAGTAAATTAGTTTCATTATGATGATTTGAAATTGATGTTAATGATAGTCTTGATAGTAGTAATTAACCGATCTAAATGTGCATAAAAAATATTCTCCTAACGACTCATATGTTCGAATTGGAATGTCAATTTTAGCTTTTATATTGTTAACAGAACACACAAACCATTAAAAATCATGTTAGCCGTTTAGTCTATTGTTAGCAGTATGACAAGGTAAAAATAGATACATTTTCACATTCTACACCTAAAAATATAAAACACATAATATTAATACTAAATGTTTAATTAAGATAGGCGGGAGTAAGAACCCATGTTAGAGAGGTTGCACGATAACGCCCAATATCTGCTTTTGGGGGCTCATTAACACTTATGAGCTAGTATTGGACGAAGATTTGGCCTAAAAGAGTAGCAAGAATACTGGAAGCCTAACTCGACACCATATAGCCTAGTTGTTACAGACATACTCAGAACGACGGAAACAGTACATGACTAATATCAGTTGTCGTGGTCATCTTGTCCTTTCTCTGTAATTGTGTGTATGTGTGTTTCTGCAGGCTGTGTTTAAGTAAATAATTAATTATGTTTGATGAATTCATAAAATGATTCATTTATCTGCATTAATTTATAAGTATCATATATTGAAATTCGGGAATTGATGTATATATTTTCCTATCAAATTCTCTCTTTGCAGTACGAACGTTAATGGTTGAATTAATGCATATCTTATGATTTGATTTGATTTGCGATATATATTGGTTAATTAACAATATATTAATTTGATGAATATAACTGTAAATATTATATTTGGTACCTAAAATTATATTTAATATATAATAACATATTTATTCATTCACTATTTAGGCCAATGATTATAATTTATTAATATAATTAATATATTTATTTTATATACTTTTATTTATATTGTATTATATTATAATATATTTATTAATAACGATTCGAAGAAAAGTTGATCACTACCAGATAGGGGGAATTAAATAAACTTTAATCTGGAGTATTTAATTAATATATTATTTAATAAATGAATCCCATTAATTCTCGATGATTACACTTATCTTATTAATAATAGATCAAGATTACTCCTTTCGTGTATATCTGGAGACTTAATCATCAGAGAGAGTACATAATAAGTCACATCGCAACAATAATAAGCATCAATACAAGTGTAATTCAATAACTCCGATATCTAACCAGTAACACTCAAATAACTAGACTATAATTAATACAATAAGCTAGAAGTATATTAAGTAGTATTAGATATATATCAAAAACTTGAGTATAACTACAATAATAATAATAACAATGAATAAAAAATAATTATTTGATTACCAAAATAATAATATTATAAATAATAATAATAATCATTAATAATAATAATAATAATAATAATAATAATAATAATAATAATACATAATAATAATAATAACTAATAATAATAATAATGATAATCAATAAATCCATAATAACATATAAACTTTTCTTTATATTTAGTCTTTTCACTTTACATCTAAGGAGGAGAGCGTTTGATGTCAAGTCTTTGTGTATTTTTTGAATTAATGATTGCATTAATTAAGAATGATATGATAATACTGACACACGTGTAAGCGGCTTATATATATATATATACTATATATATCTAGTATATATACTCACCGTTTATATGAGAGGATATAATAACGATTAAAAGCTACCTGTATTGATACATGAAGGATTACTGACCTAAAAGCATCACTACATGGGGGGAATGTCCTTGAGCCCCTACTAAACTAGATATCGACGTAGATAACTGCATGAAACTCGGTAATATATTTACCTCATGTATTAATATAACTAAAAGGTACTACTACTAATCAATTAATTATAGTATAGGTTATTAAATAGCCGTAGACCCCAATAAGGGGGGTCTCCGTGCCATACCCAAAACCTGAATATTATAAAGCATTTATACTATATAGAATCGACAGTAATAACTTTAGAGCTATCATCTTTCTTATGATGTAACGCAGATAAAAAAAGAAAAAAATTTAAAAAAAATATATAAAATAATGAAAAAAAAAAATAATTAAAAATAAAAAAATGTTCATGTTGAGTGAAATTAATAATCTTTTAAAAATAAAATTTAATAAATAAAATAAATACTTATATAAAATCATTTTAAATAAAAACTTTATCTTGTTGATATAAAAGCTATAAATTTGATAAAACTTATCATAAATTTACCATGGAAATAAATTTATGATATATATAAAGCAGTTAATATCATGATAAATCAGTAAAAAAATTCAGATTTTATCTACCTCATTTAGCGTCGATATATGTTCTATAATTTAACTATACTATTTGATATGCTTAATTAATTTCACTTGAAACAGTAATATATACAGCCAGAACAAATAAGTTCATAATAATAATCAAGTATATATCTTACAGACCTTCATTGTCATTTTGAAGCCCAAATATAACCATTATGAATTACTATACTTGATTACCTAATTGATTCTATTTGATTCCATGTCATATTTTTTATAAAAATACAAAATGGCAATGTGGCTTTTTACATACCTAAATCAGTAAATCAGTAAATCCAGTATATTATATTAAATATTCAAAATACCTATACTCTATACAATATATATCACTTATATAACACTTTACCTGACTATACTACTAATCTATATAAAATCTACATGAAATATACTATCTATATTTGTATATATTATATACTCATATTGATTATATTATATTATACTATATTGTATTATATAAAAGTCTATATTTATTAATGAAGATAATAAATATTATATGATTTGACATATATAATATACCTTATCATTAAAATATCAGTATAAAATCTAGATAGTATAAATATATCTCATAAATACTCACACACTAAACCTATATATATACACAACTTACCTGACCTATAAACCATTAGCATTATATATTGATTATTTATTGTACTATATTATATAATCACTATGTAATATAATATTATATACTATATATATTTATTATATATGATTAATAATCCAATTAATTATACTATTTGATTCAAGTATCTCAATTATATTTTTAAAGATATAAAATTATAAATATTCTAATTAGTTACTATAATAATACCTATATATATATATACCTATATATTTACATAGTAATAATTATCAAGTAAACATTAAATATAATCACTCACCACCCATACCTAACACTCCTGTCTAACCATGATCACTTGATCCTATTGAGATATATCTATATATTTGATTATCTATGATTATATATATACTATATCGATCTATATTAATCTATATATGATATATTATTACTTATTTGATATCAAGTATAGTTATATCATCATATAAATTTTTATGAGTTGATATAATAATTTATTAATAGTATTATATGTCTTAAACTTGTTAAATGATAGCACCGTAATCAAAACAATAAAGAATAACGTATGTGGTATATATTAAATTGAATATTCTCAACACTAGATATTTGAAAAAATTGACCAATTTTCACACTTCTTTTAATTTATTTAGTTTATTTATTTAGTTTATATATATTTTTTACAACCGGTATTTCTGAACCACACACTAGCGTTTTGTGTCTCTCGGATTCATACCAAATTAACATCTCTATATTTCAGAACCAAGTTATAGATAAAGTTAAAATGAAGTTTAGGACTCACATGGAAATTGTGTAAAAAGAATCTGAAGCATTTGTTATATGTTACAAAATTATTCTTAAAATTTGATAATTATAACTTCTTTAACTCATTTGTGCAATCATTAATGATAATAATATTATGAGAGATATATAACCATGCTATATACCTCCGAATAAATGTAGTATAAATCCATAATATTGAGATCTCATTACTTCGTTTTGTAGTTCTTCTGAGGGTCTGATTCAATGAATCATGTCACGTTTTCGACTTTTTCTGTTTTAACGCTCATTATTATGAGTTAAGCCTTACGACCTTTATTTCGCAAGACGAAATTCACATAAGGAATAAACTATTTACGTAATGGTTTATTAGAAGAGAGTGCTCATAGTTATTTACTCAAAGTAAGTAAGGCCTAGTGTGAAGTGAGAAATTTCATGTATGAATACAATAAAACTCTGAATTTTTTAAACCTTTTTTTTTTAAATACATAAGAAGTGAATAAAAGCTATGAACAAATTTTTTTTGTGATTTCAAAAATGAAAATAATGTGAAAATTATATAGTTAATACTTAATATATCAATCTTCAATGCAAATTAATTTTTCTGATGTTAATATAAATACTATTTATTGCGCACCGTGAACATATGCACAAAAAACCAATCTGCAAACTTTCTTGTTCGAAACAGGGATATACGATATAAATATATATTATATAAGTATATATATAAAAATGAATATAAAATATATATAAATCTTAGTTAACGTATTATAACTATTATATAAAAAGTTATTCTAAGCACTTTATAAACTTAAGTAACTTAATACATAAGCATATACAAAAGTACGTAACCTATTCAACACTTAATATTTTAGCTCACCAATATATAATAATTATCTCTATAATATATACATATATATATATACGTATATATAGGAATATTAATATATATAATTATATATTATATATATATAACAAATAGTTAAATTAATATATTAAATTAATTATATATAATAAATATGGTATAATATTATATAATATTTAAATATTTATAAAAGACTCAAGCTATCGACAACAACTCTTAATGGTCGCCGAACACCCATCGGAGTTAATTTAGTGAGTCCTCTATCACTCCACCTCTCAAATTAACGCCTCACCCAAAAAAAAGAAGGCATCTCTGGAGACAGTTTTTC
>JABUQX010052317.1:65000-70253 GCA_015478945.1 Trachelipus rathkii
TCATTCTCTTTAACTAAAAATTAACTAATTGAAAAGACTATTTTGACCGTAATATCGAATTTCGAATGTTTTGGTAATCATGAACCCATTAGAAATAGAAAATACACACACTAAAAGCATGAGTCGTTTCATCCCATAAAATTTTGTCTTCTCAACAGTCCAATACCATACTGCTCCCTTTTCCAAAAATACTTTCTTCCCAACATTAGGTTACCTTCAATAGTAACTTAAAAAACCTCACAAAAGACCACCCTGATATTCATACCCTATCACAGTATTAGATTATTTACCATATATACATTTAGATCTATATATTATTAATTGTAAATATATACTAGTATATATATAGATATATATATATGTGGTTATTATTATATTATTATATAATTATATAGATTATTATATGATATTTATATATATATATTATATATAGAAATATTAAAAAGTATTTTAATATAAAGTCAAATTTTATCCACATATTTTGTTGTATTTCATAATATATACTAAATTATATTCTAGGTAGATAAATAACATATATAAATATATATATAAATTAACATAATAATAATGTTATAAGTTATTCTATTATATTACTAACTAATTAATATATATATATATATATATATATTATATATAACTCTATATTACAAGCTTAAGGTGTGGTGATTTGTAAAGTCATTAATAATGAGCTTTAAAAATACCTCTTAAATTTATATAAGGAATAAGATTGAAGAATCCTGAGAAAACTAATGAAATCTTATGATCCGAAATATCTCTTAATTTAAGCAGTGATCTTCATATTTAGTTAATATGGTCGATCATTAATCCTTCAGGATTTTCTATTAATAATCTTAATTCTTCTACACTCAGAAGGCGCGATTGTTTTAATTGAATTAGGATAATTTAGCGTCATTAAGGATAATTTGATAGATTTGTTGACATCGTTGCACTTAGCTTGAAAATAACATCAACGTAAATATTTTAAAATGAAACCAAGTGAATAAAGGGCTATTTATGTGTGTTAGAATGGGCATAGTTTAATCACACTCTCACTTCGCATAATAATCTCATAATTACTGTGATTTAATATTCAGCGTCTACAACACAATACCACAGACCACTCTGTTTGTCTGCATGTCTGTGCCAGTCTCTCTCTCTATCCAGCTCTCTCACCCTCCTTCACTAATCTCTACGCAGCCGAGGCTTTTACAACAATACTTTTAAAAACCACCACAATTTAATGTAAATCTTATCAATTAAATTGATGAAGAAAATATGTTTCCATTTATATATAAAATATGTACAAATCTGCTACAGCTAATTTAAAATAACCAAAAATCGAATACAAATACAAAATTGTTAACTCCGATAAGTCCTTATGTCACAAATAGACTTGTGACTTCACAGATCTCAAATAGTTTATACATTAGAAGTACAACCACAGACTATATATTATTTATTTGCTTAATCATTTAATAGCCTAAGCAGCGCGCAGCTTTTTCATTTTCTTGGATTCGGGATTTCAAGGTGTTTTGGACTAAGCGATAAATAAGCAATCCATTAGGCAATCCATAAGGAATGTTCAAATATAAATAAATAATTTATGTACACATATGTTCGTACACCATACTTTCATACCATAGGAATATACTATATATATAATATATATATACTTAATCATAAACTTAAATATCATATTCGTAATCAGCAATAAATAGTAAGTATTTAATGTTATACTTTTATAACTTTATTATATATATAACTAAAAATACTATATATATAGTATATATATATATATATATAATTATATATATATTATATATATATAGTGTATTATATTACTATATATATATTACTATATATATATATTATATACTATAGTGGCGTTTAGAATTCCGGGATTTCAAGGGTTTATGAGGACTAAGACACGATTAAACTACGGTCATATTCACCAGTAAGGAACTCGTTTCAAATATATATATTTCTACATAATAGCAAGTATTATTATATATATATTATCTAGAATAACAATATATATATTATATATATATATATATATATATAATAGTATATATAATATATATATATATATATATATATTCAAATATATGAGTATATATTATATATATATAGTATATAATTATATAATTCAGTTTAGAATTCGGAAAGTGCAAAATAAAAAAGAATCCTTTGAAATATAAAGTGATGACCCAGAAGAAGATATATAAGTGAGGATATAATCGGAGATTTGTGAAAAGGCAACATTGCCTCAGAACGATCACGTGAATAAAGAATTTGAAGAGAGAAAAATGGAAAAGGAAACCAGAAGAACAGAGCAGTTACACAAACGTATTTTTATTAGAAGATCGAGGGTCGAAGAGAGTCTTCCAGAGATATCTTAATGAAGATTCATGAGGGACGTCGCGTCACAAAATAAAAAGGGTCAGGTTTCATAAGTGGAGAGCCAAAATAGAAGTGCCTGACGATCTTCGTGGCATAATGATAAGAATGATAATTGAGGTGAGGGATCGATTGTTTCTTTATTTTCGTTCTATCAAATCCATTAGCTTAATTAGTTAATAATAATAATAATAATAATAATAATAATAATAATAATAATAATAATAATAATAATAATAATAATAATAATAATAATAATAATAATAATAATAATAATAATAATAATAATAATATAATATTATTACTAATTATAATAAAATATTTTAGATAGATAATAACTAGATACATTAATAATAATAATAATATATAACTAATATAATAAATACCCTCCTCCCCCACAAAAAAAAATAAAATAATAATAATAAATAAGAATAAATAATAATAATAAATAATAATAATAAAAGATAAATAATAATAAATATATGAATAATACTGAATACTATATCGTACTAATTAATATTTCTGAAGACATAGTTAAATAATAATTAATAATAATAATAATCATAATAATAATATAATAGTAAATAATATAATAATAATAATAATAATAATAGATAAATAATGATTAATAATAATAATAATAATAATAATAGATAATAATTAATAATAATAATAATAATAATAATAATAATAATAAATAACTAATATTAATTATTATCTAATTATTACTATTATTATTATTGTTATTTTTTTATTATTTTTATTATTATTATTTAAATTTATTTCATTATTAATGTTTGGCCGTTTCGAATTTGAAATGCCCAAATATTAATCAATAATTATTAATTATTTAATTAATTATTTTTATTATGATTATTATATATTAATTACATTAATATATGATTAAAGTTCATTATTATTATTATTATTATTATTATTATTATTATTATTTACCTTATAGATACTATTATTAATTATTATTATTAATTATTATTATTATCTAATTTATGATTATTATTTTAATGCTATTATTATCTAATTTATTATTTTATTATTATTATTAATTAATTATTATTATTATTATTATTATTTAGTAGAATCAATTATTATTATTATTATTATTTTCATTATTATTATTTATTATTCTCATTAATATTAGTTAATAATAAATATTATTATTATTTATTAATTAATTAAATTATTATTATATTATTATTATTTTTGATGAATGTTAATTAACTTATTAATTATTAATATTATTAATTATTATTATTAATTAATATTATTATTTATTATTATTATTATTAAACAAATGATATTATAATTTCTTACTTCCCTCTCCCCAGTGTGTCAAGACGGGTTTTTTAAACCTCTCTAATAAATCTAAAATAAAGCATGTGATTCAAACGAAGTGGAAGTAATAATATATATGACGTAATGGAATGAAGGAGAGAGCCAATATCAGGGCAATTCGTGCTTTGGCAGGATACAAAGCTTGCTGATCGAAATAAATAGAGGGACTTATTCTCAGGTTTGGATTTGCTCTAGTATTTTAGTGGGAGTGGAAAAATAATTGCTTAAGTGTACTGTAATAAGGGAGTGGAGTGTATAGTTTTATCACAGTCTCGCATCACAGAATAGCACCTCTTGACAATTAATTAATTACTATTTTACAACTCATCATATTTAATATATGTCGCCACATCTCTCTCTTCTCTCTTTCTATTCTCTCATCATTCGGATCTCATCAGTCTCTCTCTCTTCCTCTTCTTCTCTCTCGTCCTCTCTCTCTCTCCTCTCTTTCTCTCTCTCTCTCTCGTTCTCCTCTCTCTCTCTCTCTCATATTCTCACTTTAATCTTGAAAGCTCTCTCTTCTCTCTCTATCTCTCTCTCTCTCTCTCTCTCTCTCTCTCTCTCTCTCTCTCTCTCTCTCTCTCTCTCTCTCTCTATTGCTAGTTTCTATGTTAACTATATTCCAGATAGGACACTGCAACGATAATTTATTAAAACGCCTCAACAAAATGCCTAAAAAAATTCCCCTGATTCAAATGACGATAGAAACTTCCCAGTGAATAAATAACCATTCAAATTCTTTAAAATGCACAGATTAATTTACTTTGACAATTAAATATTCTTCAACTCTGGTTCTATGCAGCTGAATGTGTACTTTAGTTTTCTAATCTTCGTGTTTCAGTTTGATCAATTAAGGAAGCGGATTTATTTAAATGTTTTACACGATTACATATAAATTATATAATAGCAACAAAGGTGCAAAATATTAAAGCTAGTGAGCTTCACTGACAGAAGCTATTGTTATATTTTATAGAATTTTTTTTGTATGGTTAAATAAATAGATATAAATAAATGTCTCTTAATCATGTTAAATTCAATTCTGTAAATGCTTTACTGAATATATTATACAAATACAAAGAGATTGTGCAAAAGTAATCCATGGAGTTTGTTTTCTATCAGTGGTAGCAAGCGGGTAGTTATGATCTACAGAGGAAGGCAGATGGAATTGCAATTAAGGTATACGGAGAAGAAATAGAAGAGCTCTTTGGAAGAGTAGTTATTGATATACGGTGGAGGAACAGAAGAACTTATGTATTTTTTTTTTGTTCTTCAACCCAGAAGATGATTAGGAAGTACATTAAGATCGTGGTGAATATAACCACATAGAAGATAGCGATGGTCGCTGCTGAAAAAAAAAACAAAAAAAAACGATGGTGGTCGTCGCGGAAGTAACAGAGAAGACAGCGAATGGTGGCCGGCGATGCGACGCCGGAAGTAGAGGAGATCGTGGAAGAATCCTAGGTGGAGTGACTAAGAGGAGTCATAATAGTGGAGCACCTT
>JABUQX010052319.1:12500-17500 GCA_015478945.1 Trachelipus rathkii
ACTCCCATTTCACCTTAACTGGTACCCAGTTATTCTTATCAATCACTATTGTCTCCGTTGTATGTACCGGAATCCTTGTTACCGTTCTTATACAGTTTTCAGTTCCACCCATTACGTATACTTGTTCTCGTACACCATTATCACCATAACGTCTAATTGATCCATCCCTAATGTCAAACCTAATGCTATTTCCCACCAGGAAAGGCATACCTAACATTACTCCTTCCTTTAAGTCCTCAAGAACCAGAAATTCCAATTGTCCGTACTTAATGCCATCAATAGTGACCTCCAAGATCACTGTTTGATGAGACTCTACACTCTGTTGAGGATCACCCAGACCTCTCAATCTCATTTCCTTGCTTATTACCGTCGGATTCGGAATCTTCCCGAGCTCCTTTTTCCCTATCAAACAGTATTGGGATCCCGAATCTACCGCTGCTAACATTTCCACACCATCCAATTTTACGTTAAACTTTATCAGAGATGCCATCTTCACACTGTCAAGACCCATCATTCCTGTATCACCCGTTGTATTGTATAATACTCCGGACATTATTTCCATAACATCCTTTTTCTGTCTCCTTTGTATACGTTGGGGCAATGACCCAATCACCCTTCCACCTTGACCTGTAACAAACTCCTCTGCCTCCGGATTCATTATCCACCTGTCCTGAATAACCGGGGCCTCCTGTTTATCTATCCCTGTTGTGGCTGGCTCCGACACGTCCCGGCTGATGGCGGAGCAAGTTCGTTTCCCGAACTCGTTGTTTTCCTTTTCTTTTTTAACTCCTCTATTTCTTCCCTCATTGGACAAGAATCACGCCAGTGTCCGATCTCCTCACACAAGAAACATTTTCTTTCCACTACTCTCTGAGTCTCTTGTCCCTGTTCGTTGTTTTCACTCCTACGCTGGAATCCTTGTCCTCTTCTTATTGGACAATCCATCAGTCTATGCTCACCGCTCCCGCAAGCCAAGCACCACCCATTAAACCGCCAGCAGTCACGTTTCATGTGCCCAACCCTGTCACAATGATGGCACCTTAACCCTGGTCCACTATTCGGTCCACCAGACCTTCTATCATATTCCCTTGGTCCACTACTACGCTGTGGTGCCGGTTGTCCATACCGCACCCTGTCTGCATACGTCCTTTTTTCTTCTCCTTGAGGGATGGCCGCCCATATCGGAATTGTATCAGCCTCCGGTTCCGTGTTTTCATCCAGTTCGTCCTCATCACGAGCCCAGTTCACCATATCTTTCCATCTCACCCTCAGACTTTCTTTTTCGCCTCCCATCCGTAACTTAAATCGTCTTGCTATTTTCTTGGGCAGGCATCTTATAAATTGCTTTTTCAGTGTCTCTTTATCTCTTTGTTCTTCGTTAGTTGCAGCCTCATAGGTTGTCTGCATCCGTAATGCAAATTCAGCGATTTTCTCCTTCCTCTTCATCTCCATTCTCCAGAACTCCTTCTGGAGATCCATGACCTCACTATCCTTTCCCTCCTTGCACCAGTTCCTCAACCTTGTAACCACCGTGGCATATTTCACCTTAGCCCTGTACATGCTGAAATACATCCTTAATGCTCCACCTTCCAAAAAGTTCCTTAACTCTACCACCCATCTGTTTTTGTCACTTCCGAGCTGCTCCTTCGCATAGCGCTCGAAATCTTCAATGAAGGCATCGAACGTTTGGACCTTTTCTTCACCGTATTTCAATGGTTTCACCGCCTTAATATTTGCCCTGCTGTAAGTCCTCATCACCTCTAGCAGTTCACCTGCCAAAATAATGAGAACCCTGTTTACAGCCAAGTTTGACTCCATTCCTGATTTCTCTAGTTCCACTAGCCTTTTCAACCATAACTGTCCTCCTTTATCTACTTCGCTTTCAACCTCCGACTCCACTTCTGTTACCGTGCTCTCATCACACGTATACTTCCTTGCTGGTTGCTTCCTCCTTCTATTTTTCCTCTTCCTCCTTCTTATATCGTCACTTTCGTTATCCACTTCAGCCCTCCTTTCAAAAATTTCATCTTCTGTTTCATCATTAATCTCATTTCTATACTGTAGTGCGTATTGCACCCTTTGTTTACTTTTAACCGGATCCTTGTTTCTCACTGATTGATCCTTATTCACTTTATCGTCCTTCCCTTTATCCAGTTCTATCACCGGGTTTTCACCTTTGGGTACCTCCAAGACCTGCAAACAGCCCCTCATTATCGCCGCTACCTTCTCTACATCCAGATTCTTTGATTCCTCTATTAAAGCCTTCTGGAATCCTTCTAGGTGCTCCATAGCCTTGGAACCTCCAGAAGCCTCATCTTTCTTAACCTCTTCTTCAGTCCCCATCGTGAATCACCAGTATTATCACCAGGACAAAAAAATACACTAAATCAAAAAAAAAAACTATCACCCTGTGGTGTGTGTGCACGTATGCACGAAAGTGTTTTTCCCACACCCAAGTATCCTTTTCAGGCAAAAAAAAAATTTTATAAAAAAAAAAAAAATTTCAGTATCGAATCCCCTGCATCAAACTGTGAACCCAATCAGAGACTGCTCAAAACGGCCACCAAAAATATGTTGCCGGACACACTAATCAGTCTGAGCCACCATACACGCGGGAGGTCTACAAGGTTCTACAGTCTCCAACTAGGGTCCAGGAATAAGACAAACGGGTTTTTAGTCATATATTTACAGTGCATAAACAAAATAATAGCAGTAAAAATCAATCGTTATCCCACCAAATAAGATCCTACCGGGCTAGCCACTAACTCCCACCAAAAATCAATAAGTTAAGTAAATTGAATAATATATTATAAATCCCTAAAATATCAATAAATAAAATAACTCCAGTAATATATCAGTAAATGTTCACGAATATCAAAAGCATAAATCAATTAGAAAAATAAATAATAATATCTGTGACGGTCAGGGTCACTAAATAACCGGACAAACTGTCTGACCAGTATAACTAGAACTCAGTATTGAAATATTAACAACACCGTGAGTTTATTATAAGTAAAAGGGTCACTGAGTCATTACACCCTCTCAACTGGGTCACTTGATTACAGTTACAAATGTTAAGGGAACTTTAATGTCTTAGGGAAAATAAACAGTAAATAAACTTCCCTTTAGTTCCCGTGAAGGTGGGGAGTACACTCAGGCACCCTCCCAATCCAGGTGAAGGTGGGGAGTACACTCAGGCACCCTCCCAATCCAGGTGAAGGTGGGGAGTACACTCAGGTACCCTCCCAATCCGGGTGAAGGTGGGGAGTACACTCAAGCACCCTCCCAATCCGGTGAAGGTGGGGAGTACACTCAGGTACCCTCCCAATCCAGGTGAAAGCGATCCAAAATAGTCCGAGTTAGAATCACTCTCCAAATGAAAGCCCAGTATAAATCCTTCAGGTTGATGCCAAGTTTCCGTTAAAGCCCGATATAAATCCTTCCGGGTTGGGGCCACGTTTTAGTTAAAATTAAATCCCTCGGTTGGGGCCAGTTCAGTTAAATAATCCTTCCGGGTTGGGGCCAGGTTTCAATTAAATAAATCCTTCCGGGTTGGGGCCAGGTTTCAATTAAATAAATCCTTCCGGGTTGGGGCCAGGTTTCAAGCAAAACCCAATATAAATCCGTCCGGGTTGGGGCTAGTTATCAGTTGAAACCCGATATAAATCCTTCCGGGTTGGGGCCAGGTTTCAGTTAAATAAATCCTTCCGGGTTGGGGCCAGGTTTCAAGCAAAACCCAATATAAATCCGTCCGGGTTGGGGCCAGTTATCAGTTGAAACCCGATATAAATCCTTCCGGGTTGGGGCCAGGTTTCAGTTAAATAAATCCTTCCGGGTTGGGGCCAGGTTTCAGTTAAATAAATCCTAGTATTTGGTTCCCGGTTTGGTTCCCTTGAAAATAAAGAACCCTCCATCAGATATATTTTCCTTCTTCGTAGTAATAATATAATAATAAGTAATAATAATAAGTTAATAAATAATAATAATAATATAATAATAATAATAATAATAATATAATAAATAAATATATAATTAATAATAATAATAATAATAATATATAATAATATATAATAATAAATAATGATAATGATAATAATAATAATAATAATAATAATCATAATAATAATAATAATAATAATAATAATAATAATAATAATAAAATAATAATAATAATAATAATAATAATAATAATACCATCACCGTTAAAAGTCGTAACAGCAGTAATAATAATAATAATAATAATAATAATAATAATAATAATAATAATAATAATAATAATAATAATAATAATAATAATAATAAGCTACTGTTATTAATTAAAAACCTAACCTAATATATACACACATCTGCGGCGCGCTCCTTGCATTCACACAAACATACTTAGCAAATATACCGGTAAAAACAAAAAATAAAATAATAATAATAATAATAATCAATAATATTAATAATAATAATCATAATAATAAAATCAATAATAATAATAATAATAAATAATGATAATAAATAATAATAATAATAATATAATATAATAATAATAATAAATAATAATAATATAATAATAATAATAATAATAATAATAATAATAATAATAATAATAAACTTTCACGCCTTGCCCATACACTATTCTTCTCAAACCTTTTAACCTTACATTCGTACTTTGACTCTACTCCGTATCTCAATTCCATCGTAACTTTGCTTCCTACTCCTTCACAAACTCGGCAATTCAGTAACTAACTATAAATATTTACAAAATAAGACACGACCTGACACAAACCAATGGTAACTTAGTCACAAATAGTAACGTAACACTTCAATAACACGATTCCTAAACTCAACCCTGTAACCGTCTCTAAAAATCTACCTTAAAATATACTACGGCTTGTCTTTTTACATTTTCCTCCTCAACTCCTCAATCCTGATTTTAACGTTAATTCCTGCTTTTAATTCACATTATTCCATTTTCTGACCGGTTTTCATAAATATAGTAACAAAATAGCCGA
>JABUQX010052319.1:20000-22500 GCA_015478945.1 Trachelipus rathkii
TATGTATGTATGTATGTATGTATTATGTATGTTATTATGTATGTATTATGGTATGTAATGTAATGTATATATGTATGTATTTTTGTATGTATGTATATATATATATATATATATATATATATATATATATATATATATATATATATATTTTTTTTATATTATATTTATAATATATATAATTAATATAGTATATAAAATATATATGATTTCTTGTGCAAGGGATGCTTAAGTCTTTCGGAAGTATCAGTTGAACAGAAATTAAATCTTATTACGAAACATAGTATTCGTTAGCTAATTTTCAAGTCTTTAAAATTAACGTATATTAAATGTGAAGTTCAAAGGAAAATCTTGAAATAATATAAAATATTTAATATATATTTTTTGACATTATTACTAGAAAAAACTAACATTCAATTAATACTATTTTGAATATATTAATTATAAAAGTTAATTGAAGCTGTTCAAACTTCTTTCAGCTTTATTGCAGAATGTATAATTTCTTGGGACTCGATATTTTAAGTAGTTTGCCTGAAAAATACTTCATTTTCTAAATGTTTCTAACCGTAAGCAAACTTCTCTTTGTTCTTAAGTACTCTAAATGTATTAAATCCTGGTATAAGGATTTCTCTAAGTAGTTATATCGTTGAGTGCTGTATACTTGCCTATGAGATTCATTTTTTTGTTTTTTTTTAATCAAACTGTAGGAGTCATTCACATTTTGCTCTCTCTAAGTCTCTATCTCTAACGCAGAGAAAAACTATATATTAATGAAATAAATAAAGCAGGATATTAAATTATTATTTCGTTCTTTCTTGTAATGTATTTGTTTGAAATATTTTTAGCATTTTAGAAAATCAAAAATCATTATAATCATTAATTCTTTCAACGAGGTACTTTTACTTCTGCAACTAATGTTGGTTCATTAGCAAAAAATGAAAAAATAAACATTTAATTAGCTATTTTCAGTATTCGCTTTAATAATAAATTTAATATAAAATACCGTTTATTTATTTTCACTAACTACAATTTATATTTGAATTATTTTCTAATTAATTTTTCTGTAATTGTCTAGAATATATTTTTAATATGTACATCAACGTTTTAATCTGTAAATTATATGATTTTATTATTAAATAGCTATTTTTAGTTATGTGATTTTGAAAAATATTAATGAGTGGTTTATTCTTGCTCTCAGCGTATAAAGATTAAAAACTAAGAATTACCTTAGGTATTAATTTTATAGTATTTATTACAAATTTCAGATTTTTTTTCTCTTACAAAATTTCATATTTATACAATTCTAAAAGTTTCTAAAACTTGTCAAACTTAATGTTTCCTTTATCCCTTAAAGTTGAAGAAAAAAATCACTGAAAAATAAATTGAATTTTGCTTCGACACATTTTATTTTTTGTCTTTGTTTAAAAAAAAAAAAAAAAAAAAAAAAAAAAAAAAAAAAAAAAAAAAGAATGTCTTTTAATTCTTACCCTTTTGCTTTGGTTCTGCTGGCACTAATCTCTCTGCGCGTCAAAATGAAGATAAAAGGTATAAATTTTTTAAAAGGGTAAAAATATTATTATTTTTTATTAATTTTTTATATTTTTATTTTTTACCTGTCTTTATTTGCAATGTTCATTGTTTATGTATAAAATAATCTTTATAATGTTTGATATTAATCATCTTACACAGTATTTTGTACATGGTGATTTTTAACTTGATTTTTTATTGAAGACGTAAAATTAAAAAAAAATTATGTACATACATATCTTAATATAAATGAACAAATAATATACCTAATACACATATCTTAATAAATTATCTTAAAAATCTTATTTGAACTCTTGAAGTTTTGAGTAAAAAAATATACACAATGAAAATGCCATATTAGTCATTGAAACAAGCTACTTAATATTTCAGATATAATGTTTAATCAAATAAGAGATATTTACATAATGAGGATTGCTATTACTGCATGTGGTATGATGGATATGACAGCAGATTACTGGATTTTACTATGTAGCCGTTTTTTTTCATGAATCCAGAATGATACATAACTTTTATTATTATTATTATTATTATTATTATTATTATTATTATTATTATTATTATTATTATATTATTATTATTATTATTATTATTATTATTTTAATTAATTATATATTATTATTATTATTATTATTATTATTATTATTATTATTATTATTATTATTATTATTATTATTATTATTATTATTATTATTATTATTATTATTATTATTATTATTATTATTATTATTATTATTATTATTATTATTATTAATTATGTATGTATGTATGTATGTATATTATTATTATTATTATTATTATTATTATTATTATATTATTATTATTATTATTATTATTATTATTATTATTATTATTATTATTATTATTATTATTATTATTATTTATTATTATTATTATTATTATTATTATTATTACTTATTATTAATTATTATTTATTATTATTATTATTATTATTAAT
>JABUQX010052319.1:30000-32082 GCA_015478945.1 Trachelipus rathkii
GGAGCAACCTAAGAGGATGGCAATACGTATGTCGACGCAGGATTCTACACATCAACACTATTGCATATCTTGTAATCAGGACATTATGATGCAAGAGATACAGGTTACAACAGGTGTTCAAAGTACGCGCCGCTCCCCCTCGACTCTGATTCATACACGGCACCTCCGCTAAACGAACATTGTTGCCGACCGGCATTCATCTGCTGTTATGTCTACACATGATTGCCTGATTCTTTCCTGCAGTTCCCGAACGTCATTGGCTGGGTGGAGTATACTATACCATTGATTGCGCCACAGGCAAAGAAAAGTTCAACGGTTTGAGGTCCGGCGAACAAGGTGGCTAGGCAACAGTGCCTCCCCTACATATTCATCGTATAAGGTAGTTAGTATTAAAACAGGTACTTGTATTTCTGGCTAAGTGAGCTTGGCAGCCATTCAACTGAAACCATGTGTGACCTAGATTTGACACTGATGTACCTTCAAGGGGCACTCGGAGCCCAGTTCGAGGAATTAAAGAGTTCTGTCCGTTCTGGCTGTCAGGTAGAAGATAGGAGCCGAAAAGATTGTGACCCAGTAATCCCAGCCCCATATTACATTTAAATTCGTGCTGGTAATGATGCTCCCTGATTGCATGATAATTGTCTTCCACTCACAAGTGACTATTCTTCATGTTGTGAGTGTCACATGTTCTGAAGATGGCTTTGTCTGTCCACAGCACCGACTCTTGCAAACCTCTGTTCACATTACACTGACAGATAAATCAATTACAGAAGTAGCGTCGACCTCCAATGTTGGTAGCAGTAAATGTTGTACACGATTGAAATAATATGCATGGCATCCATCCACCGCCAGTGTGCTTCCTAATGCTGAACGTTTAGCAGGAAGTTCGGCCGCCGCTCTAAATACACTTGATAACGAGTTTGCCTCAAAATATCTGAGAATATCGGTGGCGAAGTGCTACATAAATTCCATCATCCGCAATACCAGCCGGTCTAAATGTCCCAGTATCACATAGTTGCTGATATGTCATCGTGAAAACAAATCCTATGTAGAAACCGTCTCGTTGGATGCCGCACAGCATAGCATTCCCGTCACACAATCTGTACAAGTACACAATATCGGCATACTCCATGTTGGAATACATATGAGGCATCAAAAAACGTATGTAATATTATGATATACGAATATTACAAAGCGACAATATTGAGACAATGTGAGCTGTAAAGTTGTCACACTTGTATGCTGGTAAATTAACCCTGTGGTAGGTTATCGCTTGCCTCATTGCAGAGATGCACTTTCGTTAGTTGTTGTTTACCCACACACTACCGTTTATTATCTCCAATATTTAACTAGTACAGTTTGACTGATGTGAGCGTATGCGTAACGAAACTTTAACCGAGCCTACAATATTAGAGTAATATACCCCAAATTTCATCGATGTACCCAGTATATGAAGTGGTGTCGTTTCATTCTGGGACACCCTATATATATATATATATATATATATATATTATATATATATATATTGTATATATATATATATTATATATATTTATATATATATATATATATTATATATATATATATATATTTATATTATATATATTATATTATATATATATTTTATATATATTATATATAATATATATTATATATATATATATATTATATATTTATATATATATATATATAATATATAATATATATAATATATATATATATATATATATATATATATTATTATATATATATATTAAAGAAATGAACAAATAATTATTGACATTGAATCTTCAATAATTTATTTGGCCAAAATATAATTATGGTGATGGAAATTATTTGAGAGTTTCTTAATATTTGAAGAAAAAATAACTCGATGAATACTAATGTAGATTAATATATAATTATTATTATAATACTATTATAATTATTTTTATATTACTATATTATTATAATTAAATTTAATTATAATTTTAATTATAATTATAATTATAATTATATTTAAAATTATATTTAAAATTAAAATTATTAAAATTAAAATTATTAAAATTATTAAAATTATTAAAAATTATTAAATTATTAAAA
>JABUQX010052320.1:7500-12500 GCA_015478945.1 Trachelipus rathkii
ATATATATATATATATATATATATATATATATATATATATATATATATATAATATAATAATATAAACAACTACTATTTGGCCCCGAAAAAGAAGGATTTCTGGATGCGCCACTGTATATATATGTATATATATATATATATATATATATATATATATATATATATATATATTTTGATATATTATTTTTTTATGTAATAATATGTATATATATATATATGTATATGTATATATATATATATATAATATATTATATGTAATATATATATATATATATGTTGTATATATCTACTGGTATCGGAAGTAGAATATATAATGATAGTAATAAGAATATATATATATATATATATATATATATATATATATATATATATATATATATATGCTGCTATATATATATATATATATATATATATATATATATATATGTATATATATTCCGTGTTCATAGGGGTAGACCCATTTTGTATTTAGCGCATTTGGTTGGTCTGGAACATCCCATTGCACTTTAGTGCCTATAGGTTCGTCCCTGTCGGGCGTCGCTGACATAGGGTATCTCTAGCCAGTCTGATGTACTTTCAACCTGACACTCTATGTGCTCAGTAGATATATGCAACCTGCTCTTTTTTTTCTTCACATTAAACAAGTTCTAAGCTTTTTACGTTGTCAAATATTAATTCTATTTAACAGTTATATGATAATGGAAAATAATCTTGGAAATGAACTGGGAGGACAGGATTCAAAGATTTCAATCATTTGCTTCTCCGATATTGTCGTTTTGCAATTGGATTAACATGGTGGTTCGGATTGCACTGCTAAGGAAATTTTCTTGCTCTGTTCATTTGGTTTTCTCATTGCTCATAAATTCAAGATTTCGAAAATGAATAGTGTCAGAAGCTTTCCTCTAGTTATGAAGCTGAAACAGCTGGAGCTGCTGGAAACTTCCTACTTGACCAATATACCTAATCGTACTGAAGATGAACCAAGCTTACTTGGGCTTTTCTTAACTTCTTATTTGTGCCTTAAACTAGTAAACCTCTTAGAATGAATTATTCCGTCCATCTTATCTCTGCAACCTGCTCCATTTCTTCAAGTATTTCGCAGGAACGAACCTCATCATCTCCGAAAAGATATTTCCTCCATTTTGTTGTCACACATTGGTCGAGCTTTCGGGCGAACTTATTTCACGTCGCTTGGAATGAACACTACTTCGTCAGGAGTAGCCACTAGCTTTTGTCCGATTGCTTTAACTTCTGTTCTATCCAAGATATTCACAGCTATCCTAAGCAAGAAGATTTTGGAACTTCTTAATTCTTCTATTCATCTCTCATATTTAAATGTGACATCCATAAGAATACGCAACTATATAGAGATCTTTTTCAACGTCTCTCTAATTTTTGAGCTCTGCTCTTTGGCATTTTAATCTGTATCTCTGGGCATGATCAATATCTTTCGATAAATTTTTTCACAACATTTTTATTTCCAAATATTTCTTTTCTGTATTTCTTTTTGTAACCTTATCTTTGATTTCCTATTATCGGGTCTCTCTATTGCAGATTTTGTATACCTCCGCTATTCATTCTTTATATTTATTAATAATGATGTTCAGCAATATTATGTACTATTCCTTATTTTCTTTCTTCTTTTCAATAGTGACCTTCTGCGCGTGGATCCTTCACTTATTTTCACTTTGAAAATAACCTTCACAACCACAAACAGCTGATGGTAGGAGGACGGCCTTGGGCGAACTAACCTCCGATCTTTCTTGGATTTCTTACTGGGGCAAGGAAAGCATGGTTGTTTTCAAGGACACAAAAACTTGATAATTTCTATTACTATCTACTCGTAGTAGTTTACCACACAACAATGGTTTCTTCGGAAAAAACAAACCACAAAGCTTTATCCCTTAACCCTGGGTGTGCTGTCTTAAAATGTTACCTAGAAAGTATAACATGAGTTCACTTCTTTAAAAAAATCCTTAGCACTTCTAGTTTTAACTAGAATCGGTCTGTAATCTTTTTTTTAATGGATTACAAGTCTTTTATCTAGGGTGGGGTGGTTGAAATTGCATTTGAATTTACCTACCTCTGGTCGATTTCATATATATATATATATATATATATATATATATATATATATATATATATATATATATCTTTACTCTCTCTTATATACATCTATGTATATATATATATATATATATATATCCCTATATATAGTAATTTTTCTTTTATATAAACTCTACAGAATGGTAAAACAAAAAATTTGTACACATTTAAAACTTTTTACATGTATATTTTTATGTATAAAAATTATGATCGTTTTAAAGGAATAAATTCCCCTTAGTGCACGTTCCTATTTATATCCCAGTCTATATTATTCATTGAAGTGTCAGTTGAACACGCCCTTTGCTTATATATATATATATATATATATATATATATATATATATATATATATATATATATATATATGTATGTATATACATCT
Organism: Trachelipus rathkii; assembly: GCA_015478945.1. NCBI lineage: Eukaryota > Metazoa > Arthropoda > Malacostraca > Isopoda > Trachelipodidae > Trachelipus > Trachelipus rathkii. Next base: position 9,989 of record JABUQX010052320.1, read on the forward strand.
CTTTTTTTATATATATATATATATATATATATATATATATATATATATATATAATTATGTTGATTATACAGTATGTAAATTCGTTTTTATGAGCCATCTATTTCATTTGCTTTTCTTTTTTTTCTTTTAAGTTCTTCTTCTTCTTCTCGATCTATATAAGTAGAACTTCTTCTTCTTCTTCTTCTTCTTCTTCTTCTTCTTCTTCTTCTTCTTCCTCTTTTTTTTATTTATGCAAAATATTAGAAAGAAAAAATGTTTTATTATTATATATATATATATATATATATATATATATATATATATATATATATATATATATATATATATATATATATATATATATATATATATATATATATATATATATATATATATATATATATACAGTGGCGTATCCAGAAATTTTTTTCGGGGGGGGCCAAAACAAAAATCATTCTATATATATATATATATATATATATATATATATATATATATATATATGTATATATATATATATATATATATATATATATATATATATATATATATATATATATATATATATATATATATATATATATATATATATATATATAAAATATTATATATATATATATATATATATATATATATATATATATATATATATATATATATACATATATATAAATATATATATATATATATATATATATATATATATATATATATATATATATATAAAGTGGAAGGACAAAATATTAAATTCCTAAGAAAAAATGGGAAGAATTTATATGAATTACTAAAATCATCTTACCTAAATTGTTAAATTTAATCGCCTGACATGAGAGTGAGCGAAGTCTGAGATAACATCTTCAATTTTTATTTCAATATTTCGATGTATGTAGAGGAGGGCAAGTCCAATAAGTCTTTCATCTCCAATAGTATTTCTCAAGTAGGTTTTCAGAAGTCTTAATGTTGAAAAGCTTCTTTCTACTGAAGCATTAAACACGGGTAAAATTGCCAGTATTTGCAACAAGATGTAAATATTTGGAAATTGTGACTGCGAACAAGAAACTAGTCCATCTATTGCGGTTTTTGGGCGACCTGTGCTGTGATGCCATTTCAACTTCCATAAATCCCATTCTGCTTTTACTAAATCTTCATTTGGGCTTTCGAGATCTTCCTTGTAAAATATTACACAATCTTTTATCTTCTCATATGGCACATTACACCCGTTCGGTATGACAAATTGCAAGGAAAATTTAAAAACCTCTCTCCTAATGCTGATATTAAATCATTCAAAAATGGTATAAAAATGGATGTGCGATAATAAGTCTGGAATGTTGGGTCTGTATTTTTGGAATTTGTTAATTCTTGGTACAGCAATTTCAATACTCAGTTCAGATTCAGATGCGCTTACACATTCTTCAAAAATCAGCTGAAATTCTAATGTTGCATTTTCTCTGATGGTTTCAAGTTTAGTTTTAACTAATGGACTTACGAGATTTGTTCCTGACAGCGACGAATTATATAAAATTAATTTAACTTCTGCACTTTATATTATTAACGGATATGATACTTAAAAATTTTTGATGTCTAGAGAAAATTTTGAGAGATATATTTAAATATACTGTATATATATATATATATATATATATATATATATATATATATATACTATATATATATATATATATATATATATATATATATATATATATATATATATATATATATATATATATATATATATATATATATATATATATATATATATATATATATATATATATATATATATATATATATATATATATATATATATATATATATATATAAACGGAATTGGAATCCTACTGGGGCTTCACCGATCGGACTAGTGGTAGCGCGTCCTGTAGACATTGCTAGCGGCGACGCTGTGAGCGATGGTTCGAGTCCTGCCGCGAAGTGAAATTTTTTCTTCGTATATATATATATATATATATATATATATATATATATATATAAATATATAGATATATATATATATATACTGTATAACTATCGTTATTTCTCTTATATATATACTATATATTTATACAATGGCTGTTACTGAATATTATTTCCCTAATTACCATATAAGCTATCAAATTTTAGAAATTGCTTTGGTAGTTATTGGTCAATCTGTCAATAACAATTTCTTCACAGTCCTCTAAGGGGTATAAAAATTTAAAATTTTTGATTTAATGACCACTAGCACGTTCATCTCCTTTCAAGTATTCCCAATAAGCTTTACAACCTTCAGTATGTTTTCCTCAACTTTCATGAAAGTTCTTCCGTTAAAGGCATATGTTTAACTATAGCTTTTTAATATCCCAATAGTCTCCTCAGTTCTTGGTCCACTCATTTCGATCTGCCTTTTTAATATGTTTCTTCTCAGTCTCCTCTTTGCTTCTTCACTAAAGCTCGTTTGACGTGGCATTATTTCTCTTAATCGCAACTACTCACTTATAAATAACTGAAGATGACTTACTTGAGCCTTTGTCGTTCTCAAAATACTCAGTCGTGT
>JABUQX010052320.1:15000-28009 GCA_015478945.1 Trachelipus rathkii
GGGGGAAGGGGTAATAATAATCAAGTGAAACCAAAAAGGGGACGTCGATGAAAAACAAATCGGATAATAGAAAGGAAGAGGGAAAAAAAAAAAAGATAAAAAGAAAAAAAAGGAAAAAAGTAAAAGAAAAAGAAGAAAGATAAGGCCATGGGGGGGGGGGGGGGGGGGGGGGGGGGGTAAGAAATGGAAAAAAAAATGCGTGGATGGGGGAATCTCTACACAAAAGGGGTGGGGGGGAAAAAATGGGCCTGGGCAGGGCAAAAGTTTGGGGGGGAAAGTCGGAAAAGGAACAAAAAAACGGAACGGGAAAGGGGAGAGAGAGAGAGAATGAGAGAGAGAGGAGAGAGAGAAGAGAGAGGAGAGAGAGATCAGGGTGCCCATGAGGGGTTTTCCCCCTTTTTTTTTTGGGAAAAATGTTTTTAAAAAAGTGTTTTTTTGTATTGGGGTTTTTTGAGTATTTTATATATAACGATTCCAAAATTTAGTTGATTAATAATTTTGATTCATTTTATAAAAGGTGTTGAAGATGTATTGTATTGATACGATACGTTCATAACCCAATGAATTTTAATATGGTTTCTTTATTATTATATTATTTATATGTTATTATTTATTATTATTATTATTATTATTATTATTATTATTATTATTATTATTATTATTATTATTATTATTATTATTATTATTATTATTATTATTATTATTATTATTATTATTATTATTATTTTATTATCATTAATATTGTTATAAATATATAATATATATATATATAGTTATATATATATATTATATATATATAATATATATATATATATTATTATATATATATATATATATATTTATATATATATATATATTGCCATACCAGAGTTCAAATAATGTTCTAATTGAAGTTTGATGCTAGGCCTCAATCATCCACAGAGAAAATGATCGATAATGATCTACATTTGGAAAAAAAAAATCTGCGTTAATTTAGGGTTTCTCTAATGAATCCAGCAAAACCTAACCTAGACCTAGACCTACACCTAAACCTAACCTAGACTTGAGCCGTAACCTAACGCTATACCTATACCTATACCTAACTAACCTAAACCTATACCTAACCTAACGCTAACCTAACCTAACCTAACATAGCCTATCCTAACGCCTGCGGCAGGCTGTGCGGGGATTTTTTTTTGATGTCGTGTCGACAATTTGACAACCATTTTTCTCTTCATTTTGAATGTGTCGACGATTTGAACACTATAGGAATTTTTTTATAAGTAAAATTTGGTAAAAGTTCGTTTTGTTGGGTTATTTATATATTTTCTCTAACAAACCTAATAAAACCTAACCTAACCTAACCTAACCTAACCTAACCTAACCTAACCTAACACCTGCGGCGGGCTGTATGGATCGACGTTGCCCTAAACCTAGCTCTAGCCTGAACCTAGATGGATCGATGTTGACATATATATATAATATATATAATATATATATATATATATATATATTATATATAATATATATAGTATATATTAATATATATATATATATATAATATACTATATAATATATATATATAAATATATATATATATTATATACTATTATATATATATTATATCATATTATATAAATATATATATATATATATATATATATATATTATATATATATATAATAATATATAAGTATATAATTAGATATATATATATATATACTATATTATTATATATAATATATATATATATATATTCACACCTTTATATATTTCTTTTCAATCACGCCTCTTATATCACATACATCCGCTACTATCATATCCTATGTGTGGGGCGAGAAAGAATTGCCCGATCGTATGTCTGCGTGTCGTAGAAGCCGACTAAAGGGACGGTGGTAGTTTGGGTTGGCTGCCCACTACACCTATCTGCTTTTGCTAGGAATGCTAATGCATGCCTTCGGAGAAGGTCGTGATCGCCGTTAACGACCTTCTAATTTTCGGCGAAAATGTATGAATCGTATCGGGTAGCATGGAATGTCAGAGGAATATGTTGAGGAGAAGAGGAGAGAGTGATGGATGTATTTAGAAGGGCAAATTTGATTTGCTCGCTTTGTGACTGAAACAAGATGAAAAGAAACGGTGAAAATGAGTGGGTGGTGTGAAATGTGTGCGTGCGGTGTGGAAATGAATGAGAGAGGGAGAGAAAGAGGGGTTGCAATTTTGATGAGTGACCTGTGCTACAGATGGAAGACTTTGATTGTGTGAGTCCTAGCATTCTAATGTTAAATTTAAGTTGAAAAGGTCAAGGTATGTGTGGTTGTGACGTATGGTCTATCTGAGGAAAATGTTAAAGAGAGTACGATTTTTTGGGATAATCTGCATGATGCTCCTGGAATGGGGGAGTAGGAGCTTCAGATTGATAGTGTGGGGGACCTGAATGCTTGGATAGGTGATCAAAAAAGGGATGGTATATACAGGTGGTTTTGGGGTGGCAGGAGAAAATTGAGAATGGTTGGGGGGAAGGTGATTGGATTCTGTGAAAGAGAGAGGTATGTGTGTTAAGTAATACTTTCTTAAAACAAGAGTATCCATAAGTATACTAGACTTGGTGTATGGTAGAGATGGTATCGAAGTGAAAAGTATGATCTGATTTTGTGTTGGTGAAGAAGGAGATGTTGAAGTATTGTTGGATGTTAAAATCAGTGAGGTTTTTAGGAATGGGATTATCGGATCAGTTATTTGTTCTATGTAAAATTAGTTAGGTGGGGGCTTGGATGGAGAGGAAGGTGCATACGAAAGGAAGTAGGTAAAGATTAAGGTGATGAAGTTAAGTGAACAAGTGCATAAGGAAAGTAATGTAAGAGTCGCTTAGCTATGTAATCGGTTGAATGTGAACGAGTTGATACTGAATCATATCTGGGCAATGAAGAAGCACATTGTTTAGTACGTCGTTGAATAAGGAAGTGTGTGGAAGTGCTCAAACGTAGGAAGTAAGAATGTTAACCAGCGAATGCTGGAATGAAGAGGTGATGAAAAGCGGTTTAAAGTAAAAAAAGAAGCGTGGTTGAATGTACTAAAAGCAATTATGATGAAGTTTCAAAGAAAGATGCTTGGACATTATATAAGGGGAAAACGAAACTAAAAGTGCATACGTAGCGAGAAAGCACAGAGGTAAATGACAGTTTGGAAGGAAGATGAATGGGATATACAAGGGAATAGGAAGCTCTTCTGGAAGGAATGGCGAAAGGGTTAACAATGAGAATAAGGGGAATCTGTTAAATAATGAATAGGGATGGTGCTTATTGTAACTGATGAAATGGAATGTGAGGAGTTGTTGGAAAGAAACTTCGATAAATCTGCACAAAATATTAACAGTAAATTGATGAGGTGTTAGTGAATGTGTGTGGTTTGATGGTGCAAGATGGTGCAAGAAGGAATGGTATTTTGGGGGATGAGGTTATTAGTAAGGGAGGAGGTAATGGGTAGAAGCGAGAAAGTTGAAGACATGGATAAATCTGCAGGTATATGAGTGAAATTACTCAGTGAAATGAATCTAGAGCGAGCGAGATGGGATTCGATCTAGGATTTGGAAGTTGTTGTTAAATAAAGCGTTTTATGGAGGGTATAGTTTCCAAGTGGATTGGAGGAGAGCGGTAATTAGTATCCTCTTATATACCACAACGCCGCCGTCCACAGCGGAGAAAAGGGAATAGTAGACAACTTATACAATATGGGAATAAGTTTATTGAGGTGTGTAGGGAAGGTATATGCTGGTATTTTTTAGTTGAAAGAGTGCGTCGAGTGGCTGAGGGACTTGTTGCGTGAAGAACGAAGGTGCGTTTAGGAGTGGTTGATGATGTGTGGATCAAATCTTTACATTGAAACAAATGATTGAGAAAATGAGGGAGAGAAGAATAAATTATATTTAGGTTTTATGGATTTACAACAGGCGTATCGATAGAGTTAATCGGGAAGCTTTATGGGCAGTATTAGTGATATATGGTGTTGGTTGGTAGGCTTCTGAATGGCATCAAAAGTATGTATGAACGATAGTGAAGCGTTGATGTAAGAATAAATGGTGTAATGGTGATTGGTTTAGGGATTAATAGCGGAGTGAGACAGGGTTGTGTATGTCTCCTGGTTATTCAATTTGGATATGGATGGGTTATGAAAGAATTCGAGGTGGGGATGCAGGAAATGGTGTTTAGAATGATGGAGACTGGAGAGGAGTGGAGGGTGCCCTACTATTTAATGCGGATGATTTGGTTCTGTGTGGCGAATCTGAGAGAGTTTGAAAGAAGATTGGTAGAGAGAGATTTGGTAGGGATCTGTAAAAGGAGGGGTTTGAAAGTAAACGTAGATAAGAGTAAGGTTATGGTTGTAGTGAGGACAGTCCTCAGTGCGAAGTTATGTTAGATGATGAGCGCAGCTGGAGCAAGTGTCTGAGTTTAAATATTTTTTAGGGTATGTGTTGGATTGAGAAGGGACGGATGATGCATGAGTGTAGTAGGAAAGTTGTGAATGGGCAGGAAGGTGGCTGGTGGGCAATTAAATCGTTGGTGAATGTAAAGGGACTAAGTCCTTAGTGCGCTAGAAGTCTTACATGAGGGTATGTTGTTACCAATGTTATTGTATAGTGTGAGACTATTGATCTGGAATAAGAGTATAGATTTAAGTTCAAATGTGTTCAGATGGACAATGCTATAGGGGGCATGCTAGGTGTGAAAAGAATTAATAAAATGAGGAATGAACGTATTAGAGAGTTGTGTGGTGTGAAGAATAGGGTAAATGAGAGAATAAATGAAAGTACGTTGAGATGGTTTGGTCATGTGGAAAGGATGAATGAAAGTTGGTTGGTTAAGCGGATGTATAGTGGAGAGTGTGTTGGGAAGCCGACCGGCTGGGAGACGAAGAAAAGTGGATTGATCGGTGATCGAATGTCTGAAGGAGAGAATGTGAGTTTGGCAGAGGCGGGAATAAAGGTGCATGATAGGTGGAGGAATGGCGGGGTTTTGTATGGGGGCATGGTTGTGGCCCCTGGGCAGGGGATGAACCCTTTACATTGACGATTTACCATAGTGAGGGCCGTCGCGGTCCCATGATGCCTACGGTGGATTTTCTGTCTGTGACGAAGCTCTCACTAATTAATGGTACTGAGGGGCGGTAAGGCTTGGGCTTTTTCTTTCGATGTTTGTCATGTTCGTCGCTACTGCTTTTTGCTTTCCGATGCTTGTAGCGCACCTTACCCCCAATCTGGGGCAAAGAGGAAGTGAAAAGAAAGAAAGAATGAGATATTATATATATAATATGATCATATATATATTTATATATATATATATATAGTATATTATATATATATAATATATATATTATATATATATATAATATATATATATATATTGGTATTATATATAATTATATATATATAATTATATATAATATTATATATTATATATTATTATATATATATATATATATATATATATATATATTATTATATTATATATATATTAATATATATATATTATATATTTATTATATATATAATATATAATATATATATATATATATATATATTAATTAAAATATAATTATATAATAATATATATATATAATATATAAAATATATATATATATATATATATATATAATATATATATATATATATAATTTATATATATATATATTATATATATATATATATATGTTATATATATATATATATATTATATATATATATATATATATATATATATATATATATATATAGAATAATAATGCTTGGTGAATTATAAGGTGGTTAATTTTTTGAGAAGTTTATATGCGTATAAATCTTGTTAACAATGACTTTCGACCTGATCGAGGTCCTCCTTCAGATGTTTCTAACAAACGACTAAATTATAAAATTAAAATTAATAAAGATAAAATATAAATTCATGAAAGTTTTTGTTTTAATGTTTTGAAAAAAGGTGAGTGCTTTAGAATGTTGTTAAAGATTGGATCTATTGTATATTCATTAGTTTGTAAATTGAAATTGTTAGTGTTGTAAATACAAAAAGATTCTGTAATTTTTCTAAGGTGTAAGTTGTCAATGTTAATAATGGGTGTATATGGTTCGTATCTATCGTGTGATGCGTGTAGATCTGTGAAAGGTGAGAGCTGAGTTTGGGTTATCTAGTTGTAGGTCGTATTATGTTGGTATTGTGCGACGTGTATAGTCGTGTGTTTCTCCAATGTATGTATTGTTGCAATATTTGAAAGGAATCTTGTATATTCATGGGGGTTTGTAACTTTGTTGTGGGTGCGAGGTTTTAGGATTTTTTTAAGGGGGGGGATATTGGAAGAGGAAATCTGTATGGAGTTCGGAAGGTATTGTTTAATATGTTTGTGTATATGTGGAGGTAAAGGGAGGAAAGAGGTTTGAGTTTTGTTTGGTGTGTTTTGTGTAGTAATAGGCTGTTTTGGCTCTACGTAATGCAGAGTTAATGATATGATGTGGATAAGACAGTTTAAGAAAAGTAGAATAAATGAGATCAAATTCATTTTGTAAGTAAGAGGAGGAGCAAATTCTTAGAGCTCTAAGAAAAAGTGATGATAAAGTACCTAATTTGGTGTTAATAGGATGAGCAGAGAACCAATGCGTGTAGTAAGGGTTGGCGGTAGGTTTTCTGTAGACGGAGAATTGTAAGATATTGTGGGTCCAAATCATCAGGGTGTCGAGATAAGGGAGAGTATTATTAACAGAATGTTCGCTGGTAAATTTTATGTTAAGGTGTATGTTATTGATATGGTTTAGAATATCTAAAGGGTTGGTGTTCAGGGGTATAGCGGAAAAAACGTCATCGACGTATCTAAACCAATAGGAATTGGAAAGAAGAGGGTGAGGAAGGATATGGTAAAGTTCAATCAGTTCCATAAATATGTTAGCTATTTGCCGCTATACCTTATGAGAAAATATTGTCGACCATTTTATTGTAAGAAAAATATGGGTCGACGCTTTGGACACCTTCTGAAATTTTTTAATGACGTGTCGACCCTTCTCTCTGTCGACCCTTTTCGCTGTTGACGAACTGGGTTAGTCCCCAATCTAACGATATACTCGAGAAAAGAAGGAAATCTTGCCAAAGCGAAAACCCCATAACTATGATTTTTTACTTAATCGAGTTAGACTTTGTTATTTCCCAGAAATCTAATATTTAATATTTCATTTCTTCATTCTCTTCTGCTGATAAGGATACTTATCTGAATATTATTCCATTTCTATTCTTCCGTAACTGTCTACATTTGCTTGTTTCATCTTTATAGTAGTATATTTATTTTAACTTCGAAACAAAGATCTCTTTATTATTATTATTTATTATCAAATAAGTTAATAATAAAATCATTAATATTAAAGATTCTTTTTTCATTCTCTTATTCTTCAAATGAAACGTAAACATCTATCTAAATTCATAAAACTCTTTTAGTTATTTTATTTCTTTATCATCACAAATTCAATACAAATTAAAAATACATGAATTGGTATTTTATTAAAACGAACAAATGAATTTGAGCAAGTTAAAATTTGCAGTGCTTCAAACTTATTCTACTGTAGTTTTTCATACAATTCTATAAAGAACTAATATGTTTTCTCTATCTTCAATACCTTTATCTCTAAAAGGATAAAAGTACTGAAGTCCTCAGAGTTAATAACTATTTAAAAGGGAATATACAAAAACATATGGAGTAGAACTGCTCATTTCGTTTTTCGTCAAAAGATGGTAGGTATATCTAAAGATTATATTTTTATCCTCCTGAGCTAATTTACAACTATTAAAAATCACTTTCACTCTGCCGAATATTTATAACAACAACCGCTGTTCTTCTTAACTTTTAGTTTCATACTTTCCCAACTTAAGACAGTAGCGCATTGTAATTACCAATTTGAAAACGTCCACCGTAATAGAAGGGAATCACTGCCAGTAGCCAAATAGGCAGATGACAATTTCTCCCTGAATTTAGCAACCTAATCATATTTATGGTACTTTCAGCATTTTTTGGTGCTTTTTAGCATTTTTGACGCTTTTTCCGTAGCGAGCAATCAGCCGCCAAAGCTGCAGTCATATCAGCAGCTGCCCCAGTCAGTAAAGCTCCAACTTCGGAGGATTTTGAGGAATTTTTTCAGTGGCAAAATTGCACGTCATTAACAAAAGCCCTTTTAAGAGTTGAAGACCAGGATTTCGAATTTTCATTCCGACAGGAAAAGCCAAGTCATGCCAGCAGTTGATTTGGGAATTTCCCCTCACCCTGTTAGATTTTTATTCTTGAGGTGTCAAGGTTAGGGTTTCTATGGTCGCTGAGACCATTTTTGATTTCTGGAAGACAGTTTTAAGAGGTTTTGAATCTGAACTTAGGGGCTATAGTTTTTAGTTCCTTGAAGGTTCCAAATAATCGGTAAGCCATTTCTCATAACTCCAATCGATTTATCGAGGTCTTTTCCACCCAATTCGACATTTAAATCATCTTTCTACTCTCTCTGACTGACTTATTGCATTAAAAAGCATTTGTAGTGATGCCCTGAAAATATGGATCGCCAATCAGTTTTCAGTATTCCGATGACGTCACAGATCGGCAATCGCTGAGCAGGATTTATTTAACCCTCAATTTAGGGAACTTAGAGATATAGTATCCACCTCAAACTTGGTACCTCCTATTACTGGTGGTATCACCTCGTCGGAGACAACATTTCATTTCCATTCACCCGCTTGAAGGGGGTGCTGGCCCCCCCCTAAGGCAATTTTTTCTATAGATAGGTGGAAAAATAGCATGACAGCAGGAGTTTGAGAGGAAATCGGAGTCAGAGATGGAGTTGGAGTATGAGTCGGTTCATGAGTCAGAGGATGAGATGGAGCCATGGGTGTCATTATATGTGTTTACGAACCCGTAGAACCCGATTTTGAGAGTTTTAAGTCCTGCGGGGTGTCTGAGCACCACCGGGAGGGTCCCAGAAGAAAAAAGAAGAAAAGCACGGAGTGAGGAAGAAGATTGAGGAAGGATGAAGGGTGATTCCAGAGGATCTTTAAAAAGTGGTAAAAGCCAACGCTGCAAAATGAGATGGGAGACCAGTGATAGCTCAACTAATGGGGTTTTGTCGCATACAAAAATAAATTTTTAATGGTGAATGCAGTTAAATAATAATATTCCTTAGATGATCACTGTAGTAACCATATGTTGCACAATATGTGACTTCTATTAGATTGTTAATTATATGGACACTTTCTTTATAGCTCTTTATCTTTTATACCACCTATCTTTCTCAACACATTTCCTAAACAAACCTAACCTAGGTAAACATAATGCCCTAACAAGCGCAAACACACACACACACACACACCACACACACACACACACACACACACACACACACAGCACACACACACACATACGCTCTACCATATTTCTAATACTTTGTGTATCTTCCCCTAACTAAGTTTTTATTTATTTTAAAAAATTTATATATTAATTTTTTTTTAATTTTAATTTATTTTTAAAACTGTTTGTTTAATTTTATTTACTTAAAATGTTTTTTTTCAAAACATTTTGTTTTTACTAAAAATTATATTCTTTTTATTTTAATAACATAAAGAAACATGTTTTATAAACCCTAAAGCAGTAAAGCAGTAAAGCAAAACCGCAACCTAACCGCAAAATCGCAACCTTTTTCACACCTGTGATCTATTGATCTATTGCTTTACATAATTTTTAGTATCATTTTGCATAAACATTGCATAAAAATAAATTCTTTGTGTAAAAATATCATAGTAAAATGAAAAAGTTTAAATCTCAACGCACACACGCCTACACACACAGCCTCTAGATATCTTTCTTAATACCTTGTGTATCTTACCATAACCAAACCTAACTTGGTTTAACATATTATCGTAATACACACAAACACACACACACGCATACACAAACATAGCTTGTTAACTATTGCGACTCCTTACTTCTCTCTCTCTCTCTCTCTCTCTCTCTCTCTCTCTCTCTCTTCTCTCTCTTTCTCTCTCTTTTTTATCTCTCGTTCTCTCTTCATCTCGTCTCGTCTCCGCTCTCTCTCTCTTCTGTCTCTCTCTCTCTCTCTGTCTTCTCTCCTTCTCTCTCTCTCGTCTCTTCTGACCTCGTCCTTCACTTTTCTTCTCCGCTTTCCTTCGCCTCTGTCTGGCACACGAAGTCTCTCCTGCCTCTCTCCTCCTGGTCTCTCTCGGTCTCTCTCTCTCAAACTTTCTTTTTTTTGTTCTACTCGCTACCTTTTTTAATACATTGTCTAAATCAATCTAACCAAAGATACCCTAGCTAAGCATACTAACCTAACACATTTGGTTAATTATAGCGACACTTTACTTCTCTCTTTATAGTTCTTTCTAACTCTCTTTCTATTCTTTAACATAGTTTACATAACTACCAGTAAACTGTACCTAATATATCTAAGTCATTTAAAATTGTACACTCCTCATGCGAAGAACAAAAAAAAAAAAAATAGCTGAAGCTTATTACACAAGATGTCACAAACTAAACATTAAATCAAGTTTATTATACTGTCCTTTAGATTAAATATAATATGAGATGCTACTTAAATTTTTTTTATTTCATAATCTTAATTCTTGTATAAAATAGTTCATTCATTTGTTAGAAACTAAGCTCTGAAGATGTCCGAGCTTTACGGACGAAACGGCTCAGAATCTAATAAATATAAATATGCCTCATACTTTCTTCGTAAATCATTTTTTAGAATAGTATTAAGAAAATCAAATGAAAATTATGAGAAAATATTTCCTGAATTGGAAGCTAAGAATAAAACTTGTAGTAGTAGTAGTAGTAGTAGTAGTAGTAGTAGTAGTAGTAGTAGTAGTAGTAGTAGTAGTAGTAGTAGTAGTAGTAGTAGTAATGTATTGGTAATTGCAATTATGATTATTTATTATTTATTATATTTTAATTTATTATTATTGTTGGATTATTCATTATTATTAGTTGTGTTTTATTATTGATTATTATTAATTATTATTATTCATTATTATATTTATTAATTTATTATATATTTCTGGTCATATCGGTTTTGTCTGAAATTTTTCTAATAATGATTCTTTTTTTATGATTTATTATTGATATTATTATTATTGTTATTTATTAATTATTATTTATTATTTATTTTTATTATTATTATTTTATTATTAATATTTCAGTTATTATTTTATTATTATTCTTATTTTATTTAGTTTTGAGAGTTGTAGTAGTGTCTGTTGAGTTGAGTTAGTTTGTGTTAGTTATGATTAAAGTTGTAGTCGTTGTCAGTATGGTTAGTTTAGTAGTTTGTTAGTAGTGTAGTAGATTAGTGAGTGTAGTAGTGAGTAGTAGTAAGTTAAAATTAGAGTTGCAATTATAGTAGTAGTAATAGTAATAGCAGTTTGTTTTTTTTTTTTACCAGATAAATCCACCGCTAATCGGGAGAGCCCCTATCGGAGGGGGTGTACTCGATTAATCGTCCGAGCAGGACGAAGCAAGCCCAAAGCGAGAGAAAGATGCTCACATTCTTCCACCGCTCGAGGGTTCAGTTTTCGAGCCGGGAACGCCTCACTTTGTTTGGCGAGTGTTCTACCTCTGAGCTACTGATTGCTTTATATATATATATATATATATATATATATATTAATACAAAAAAATTTTTATGGATATAATATATATATATATATATATTATATATATAGTATATATATATATAATATATATTATATATATTATATTATATATGTATGGTATATATAATATATATATATATATATATATAAAATTAAATTAATTATATATATATCCTAGATATATATATATATATATATATATAATATCATATATAATATAATATATATATATATATATTATATATTATATATAATATATATATAATATATATATATAAAATAAGGTATAAAAAAATACAAAAAAAGCATCTTACATATGCATATCTGCAGGTATAAATACATATATATAATATATTTTTATTATATATTTTACTCATACAATAGAATGCTACATGCAATATTGTTCTTATAATATACTTTATTTATTATTATTATATTCGTAATATTATTTATTAATTTACTATTGATTATTATTTTTTATTATTATTATTATTATTTTTTAATAATTAAAAAATTTTTTTTATTATTTTTATAATTTATTTATTAAGTAACAATAGTGTAGGTATTATTAAAATATTGTTCATTAAATTAGTGTCATTTTCCTCTAGATTAATTGTTTAGATTTATTATTATTAACTATTATTATTATTAATTATTATTATTATTATTATTTATTATTATTATTATTATTAATTATTATTATATTTTATTATTATTATTATTATTATTGATTATTATTATTATGCTAAACTATATTTAACACAAAATTCACTATATTTTGCCATTTATAACTTCCATTCACTATATTTTAATATTAATATTATTATTATGCTATTCACCAAGTTTTAATAATAATATTAATATTATTATGCTATACACTATATTTTTATTGGTACCACTATCACAATTATTACTATTATTATATATGTTATACGGCCTGTAATCACCATCATTCAAGAAAGATTAATATGATGGAAGTGGGTTTTCAGCCCATTTCTACCAGTGGAAAAGAATATAGCAGAATTTTACATCTATTAATTCGGTTTAGATGAGATTAAAAATGTTTATAGTGTTGATGTCTTTAAAATGGTTCATTCGCCCCCAAGAGGTAAGCTCAATTTATTAATTAGCAAACCCACATTCAATATAAACATTTTATACTAAATAATTTCATACTTTTATTTATTTTGCTTCAACCCTCAATAGGCATAAGTAATTCACGAGGAATTTCAAAATATAATATAACAGTTTCCTCTCTTTCTCTCTCATCGTCGTCTCTCTCTCTCTCTCTGTCTCTCTTTCGTCTCCTCTTCGTCTCTCTTCAGTCCGTCTCTCGTCTCTCTCTCTTCTCCATCTCC
>JABUQX010052321.1:0-17500 GCA_015478945.1 Trachelipus rathkii
TTTATTTTAGTATTATTATATTATTATATTTAATAATTTAATATTATTTAGTTTATATTTATTTTTTATTTATTTATCTATTTAATTATATTATTTATATTTACTTACTTTAATTTATATTATTTATTTTATTTTTATATTAATTTATTTAATTTATTTTTATTTATATATTATTTATTTATATTTATATTATATTTATTTTATTTTTATTTATTTATTTAATTTTATAATTATTATATATTTATTTAATTTATTTATTATTAAATAGTATATATTTTATTTATTTATTTATTTTTTATTTATTTATTTAGTTTATTTATGTTATTATGTTATATATTATTTATCTAATTATCCTTTAATTTATTTATTTATTATTATTATTATTATATTATATTTATTTTTATTTATTTATTTATTTGTAATTTATTATTATATATAATTATATATATATATATAATATATAAATATAGTATTATATAATATAGTATTAAATATATAATATATTAAGTATATATATTGAATATATTATTATATATTAATATAATCTATTACCTATATAAGTAGTATATACTATAAATTAATTCTATCTTAAAATTTTAATAAAATATAATTTAATATATTATTAGCATTATATTATATATATATAATAATATTAAACAATATGATATAGTATATTATATAAATATATTAGTATATACGTATATATATATACGTGTATATCTATAATAATATATTATAATATATAGCTATATATATATATATTATATTTAATATATATTGATATGTATATATAAATATATTCAGTATATCAAATTTATATATTAAGTATTATTTATTTATACTCAATATTCGTAATAATAATATTCATTATAAATAATATATCACACCAAAAAAAATAAGTAATTATTATAGCCATACTATATTTATATATATTGATATATATAATTATATATATATTAACGTATAGTACATGATAATGTTCTAAGCTTAAATAATATATATTATAGTAATAATACAAAATTAAAATTATATAGATTTTATATATTGAGGCTCTATATACGTAACTACAATAGAAAATGCATAATTACTATAATAAAATTATAATATATACTTATTATATACTAATATTAATTAGTTTAAAAAATTAATAATATATATAAATATATATATAGTATAATATGATATTATATAGTATTATATATTTAATATTCTATAAATATATTATATAATAATAAGTTATATAATAACAGATTAGGTATGTAGTATATATATATATAGATATCATACAGTTTTGGGCTTTATCATTTAAGATAACAAAAAATTGATATATAACTTATTATACCGGCATACGTTTCTCTTTTAGAAGAGATAGTTTTAATAGGTCTTCAAAAATTATTTCCTTAAGTCTGTGCAGGAAATTAATATGGGGGCTATATTTTGTTAAGATTTGAGAATATTAAGTGGGACAATAGTGTTGGTAGGTATTTCCTCAATTATTCATAATTGTAAACATATCATAAAATATCAACCTTCGTGTTAAAATAGCTTATTCATAAATTTTGGAGAATTATTATTGCGTTTATACACTGTTGAAAGTTTTTACTCCCTCTACCGCTTATTTAACGCCGAGTACTGTTTAAGAGTGATCTCAGGAAACTTGATGGATCTAAGTGCTATATATATAATATACTTATATTCAAATGTGATCTCCTAACATATCCACTCTCAGAATTGTATATAAAGATAGTCTTATAATTGGACCTTACTCTGAAAAAGAGAGAGACAAAAATTATATTTTTAGGTCATTTAGATACCTCTCATGGGTTTATTGTCCACAAGTTGAATATTCTACAGTATTAATGTTATTTTTCATTATATTGGCTACTATATAACAAACTTCGAGAAATTATAGTATCTAAAAGAAATCAGATAATTGAATTCGTACTGTAATCTTTTATGAATACTTATTCACTAATATTAGAATAATTATAATCTAATTAGATTTTACTTTATAAATTTTCTATTTTTATTATTAAATAATTCCTTCGTATGAGGTTTAGATTTCCCATTCCAAATAGTACAAAACACACAGACGTAGGGAATTCTTTTCGATTTCAGCCTTCATGCATTCCTAGTTATGATAGTATCGTGAACGAATATTTCAATATATACGAAAATTATTATATATGAGGAATCGAGATATCTATATCTGGTATATAATATTCCCCATTGTATTTGATAGATACACTGTACAT
Source organism: Trachelipus rathkii (assembly GCA_015478945.1). NCBI lineage: Eukaryota > Metazoa > Arthropoda > Malacostraca > Isopoda > Trachelipodidae > Trachelipus > Trachelipus rathkii. The sequence goes on from JABUQX010052321.1 coordinate 2,256, forward strand.
TGATAATTGTTATTTGATATATCAAAGGGTGTTACCTCTATTGCGCCAGATCGAAAGCATGTTGTAATACGAATTTCTATAATCACCTCATATACGAGATATCTAATACCAAAGAGTTGTATTTACTAAAACGGCATAACGTAGCATATTACAAGCTCTGGACAGCATCCATTACAAACATACAATTTTACCACACTTGTGACGTAACGAAAAATAGTATGTCTATTGAGATAGAATAAGTAATGATTAGCTAGTGTGCACTAAGACAAGAGGTAGATGATGAGGAGGTTACTTTGTTAACATTTCATTCCATCTAGAGAAAGTGATGTCGACTTTCCACATACAACAACTATACGGGAACGATTGAACTTCATCCATCTGGATATAGGGAACGTGGCGATATCTGATGATTCAGTCGTAGATATTTTGCCTGCATGACGAAGTAAATTTAGGTAGCATATCGAGTACAGTCAGCACGCCACATGAGAAAAATGGTGCGGGGTACTAAACTAATAGCTCAGAAGTGATATCCAATTTTTATACATTATTTTATATACTACAGTTATCATTTTATTTCATTAAGAAGTCGCACTGTCCATCAACGACCACATCGATTGGTTTGATGGTAGGGTTATCGAACCGAGACTCGGATGTCCTATCCTCTATATATAAATGCCAGTTGGCTAGAAAAGCTAGAAAGATCGGCGCCAGCTTGAACCAGCTGGCTCACCTGTGACGTCATTGGTCCCTGTTCCTATACATGGAGAATACTAACTGGTTGTGTGTTGTGGCGTGACCAATTTGATCAGTGCCGCGCAATGCGGTAATTTGTGGAGATACTAGCTACTAATATCATCTGCTGAGAGATAGGTGGCGGTGTTTCACTTGACGATGCACTGAAGATTATTCGAGTGATTGGTCCAATCCCTAGAACAAACTTTCATCTTTTGCAATTTTTATCTGTGTAAGAGCATTGTTAAGGACAACTAACAAATATTGGATTTTCAATTTAATGATATAGTTGGCTTTTCAAAACTCCAAGAAATATTTATTTCTAATATGGAGCACTTTGCTTTGACATGAAATAATTGTTATTGAAATAATTTATTAAAATGTGTATTTGATAAGATTTAACTATTTTTCTTTTTTTTTCCTACTTATTTTGATCAAATAAGAAAAATTTATCAGAATCTTTTTTCCCTAATTGTAGCGTTTCGTCTTTTTTTTTAAATCGTTAGTTTGTTCTTATTTGTACTCGGTGTATTCAATGTGATACCCTGATATGTATAGATGACGAACCTCGACTGAAACAAGCCAACCGCTTATAGACTACGTAACACAGATACCCTAAACATTAACGAAATGATAGGTTAATAGTTGTAAACTAATGGTAGGTTAGGCAAATCACACTATTTTGGCTCGTAATTTGCCCCACAGGCTAACCTTCTGTTGGCCACATTGTGACCCCAGTCCCAAATAGGCTGGGCTAATAAGAGGAACCGAATCATCAAACCACACTTTCCTACCTATCAGACAAAATCTCTGACGCGGCTACCACGTTTCGCTCGACCCAGTCCTGTATTATGGGAGCCAATGAATATAACTTTTGATTAGTTATATATTATATAGTGATTATTATTATGTATAATATATATATATATATATATATATATACTGAGTATATATAGTATGATATATATTGTTATAGTATATATATATATATATAGGTGTTATTAGGTTTGATTAGATACATATAGGTATTACATATATATACCCAGTGGACCTCGTGTGGACCAGGGTAGTTATAAATATATAATATATGCATGATTATACTTAATTATGTAAATGTTAAGTATATTATTATTATAATACATATAATACAAATAGTTATATATAGTTTCGACCTGTTAAAGGAATTATGTAAGTATTATATTAGGCCGTATTTACGTAATAAGCGATTAATAATATAATCAATAGATAGTATATAACAGACGTAGACTCTTTGCTCTCCAGTATATATAAACGAGTGCCATCTGTATTATTAATAGTATATTAATATATATATTAACTGTTGTATCATGGAAAGTGTTTTAATTAGTATATGATTATTAGTATTATATATTAGTATGTGAGGATATGTAGTTTTAATATAGTAGTAGTAAGATACAATAGGGAAACAGAAACAAGTTATTGACTTCTGATTAACGATGTAAATATTTCAATATAAGAAAAAATATGATAAGAAGAACGAATTTATGATAGACGAAATTTTTGGGAATGAATTTGTTATCAGTTGTTTATTTAAATTTTGATAATCAAAAAATTAATATTCCAATACATTTTTATGAAGAAAATTTCCATGAGTTTTATTGGTATTGATGATATACGTAAGTCACTTATGGGGTTGTTGAATTTGAAAGTTATGATAAGATATTGCGTGAGGTTTTATAAGTCGATGACATAAGTAACTAATAACGCTTGCTGGGAAGCAGATTGTAGTAAATTTTGTCAAAGGTTGGTATAAGGTGGTTAGTGTAATTGAGGAATTAGGAGTTGACTAAGATGGAAAAAACTCGTCAAATCTTGGACGTATTGTTAGTACAATAATAAATAACAAATAGTTTTCAATATAACAATAACTGTCGTATATTGTTATTTTAGAGTTATATATTGATCTGTCATTGCCGATCTTTTGTGTGTTGTGGCCAGTTTGTTTTGGTCTCACTGTGGGTAATTTTGATGATTTGTATAAACTTGGGGTCTATTCCATAGTACTGGTAACTGAGGGTTTGAGGAGATCGGGATTTAAACATTAGTCATCATTGTGTTCCTAATTAAAATTATTATTGTAATATATTAATTTTAACTAATAATAATAATTTCATTATATTAAAAAATTGAAATTTATTAAATAGATGTATGTAAGATATTGTCTAGAAACTGGCTCGTTTGATTGATCGTGTAATCCAAAAAAATATCAAAGTACCTAAAAAAATCACAAGAGTAAAGAATCCTTTATAATTGGGCTACGCTCTTGATAATTACAATATTGATCCTTCTTCCTTTGAATAGTAAAAGTCTCAAGTTTGAGACTTCTGGGTTACCTGTAACCCCTTAAAATGGGGTTAGGGCCTGGAGCCCCCCCCTTTCGTTTTTGGCAAATTCTCCCTACATATTCCTTTTATATACTTCCCGAACAACAACTATATACAATAAGTTCAACCGAAAAATTTAATGTAAATTTTCAAAATATATATATATATAGTATATATATATATATATATATATATGTATATATATAATATATATTATATATATGATTTATTATATATTTTATTGATATTTAGTGTATATATAATTATAATATATATTATATATATATATTTATAAAAAGAAATAATGTAAAGTTTAATATATATAAGATATATATAGATTAGATATATATATAGTATATATATATATATTAAATATATATATATATATAATATATATATATATATATATATATTATATTATATATAATATATATTATATATATAATGTTTCAATATATATATATATATATATATATACCTAAGTGTACGTATATATATGATAGTATGATATAAGTAGTATATATATAATAGTATAATATATATTATATATATAATATATATTATATATATATATATAGATATATATAATATTTATATATATATTATATATAATATATATATATGTATATATATATATATAATATCTATCTATATATCTATATACTATATTATAAATATTATATATATATAATTATATATTATTATATATATATAGTATTATATATAAGTATAAATATAAATAGTAGTCAGGCAAAAACTTTTTGCGCTTCAAGATTTTATAAGAAACAAAAATTGATCATAACACTCTTTAAAACGCGCATACGTTTTATCTTTAATTGTGCCAATAGTTTTAATGCGTTCCTCAATTTTCTCTTTAGCTGTTTGCCTATCGGAAATATGGGGCTATATTTGTTGTTTAACTTCTCTTTGAAGATTATATTAATACTAATAGTAACAGTAATAGCAAACTTGATATGGATTATTACAACTATGTGATAAAAAATGGTGTCTTTCAAATTTTTGGAAATTTTCCTAGTTGAAAAGTTTTCCTGCCCCCTTTCCCTTATTAACGTCGTCCGGTACTTTGTTATTAAGAGTTGGTTGGATGTGGGTTTTAAGACGTGTTCAAGGATGCAAACTCTCTACATCATTCCATTCTTCAATTCTGTCACTAAATATCTCTGAGTTTGATCTGCTCTCTTGAAGTCAGAAAGAGTACAAAAATTTTCATTTGATCGCCTTCTCATTTTTTCCAAGTTGTTTATATATTTCAACGGGTACATTATGTTTTCATATTTGCTCTATACAAACTCGAATTTTTCAGTATAAAGAATCAGAATGAATGTACTGTAATCTTATTGAATATTTATTCAAAATGAACACACCCCTATCTGCTGCGAAACATTAAATTTTTATAATTCTCTTTACTCGTATTGTAATCACAGTATTCAAACAGGATAATTGTTGCTAGAAGTTTCTTTATCATTTTCTTTTAGTACATTTTTTTACCAACAATCTACTTCTTAATCTTAGTTCAATGTATTTATTGTATGTAGGTACTAGTATAAGTTTTTTACAATTTGCTATCTTTTGCATTTAAAATTAATAATTTTAGCATTAGTAATTAAAAATTAAATGCCTTTACTTCGATTCAATTACTTGGTCTGCCAACAGGCTTTTTCACGCGAATACCCGTCCGTTGAAGTATAAAGGTGGAGGGTATCGGCGGATTTGTCCAATGCTCATCACGTTTTTAATTTTGCTCTGCGAAAGAAAACTCCGCCCAATTTAGCTTTATCTTCCCGACAGTCCCACCTACTGAGTTTCTGGTACGAGCTTAAGTTTAAGATGGAGGTATTAAAGTAACATTGAAAGTTTTGACGAGATCTATCTTTCTTCAGAGGGATTTCAAATCCTTTTTTTAGGGCATCCTCACTATTATGAAAGTGACGTGCCAAATTCCAGTAGGCTCCCTAGATACTTTTTTTTATTGATCTGGAGAGAAAATCATCAATCTTCACTTCGTTATAAAGTAGTCTTTGTGTTCCTATTGAATTTTAAGTAAGTCTAATTAATTGTTTTAGTTGTGTTTAAGCCTTCTGGATAAATCATTAGGTTATTTCTTTCCTCTAATAGACTTCTGGTTCCTCGCCTATTGCTCGCTTTCTGTGCAGATGTAGTGGTGCGAAAAGAGAAAGTGCTTTACGTCTTTTTGATTCGTTTATCATTCATTTCCGATAAATATCTTAATATTTATAAATACTGTTAGTCTTCTTCATTTTGTGGTTGCTCTCCAAAGTTTAGAGCATCTTATATTTGATCGTGGAGTCCATAAGATTTTTAGGTAATGTACGTTTTCGTCCTTGGATGATGTTTGTGATAGGGTTCTCTATAGAATATGTTCTCAAGGGTTTGAGACTTAATGCCGGTTGGTCCGTAAGTTTTATTTTGTTGATGTTGGTGTTCCCATTAGTGCCTTGAGGAGGTCTGAAATGTATTCCCGCTCGTAATCCGAATGCTCTGTTTTCAAATCGTCCGGGTTCTCTCACCTCGGAGCTTAAATTTGTAGTCTAAGTTTTAATGCCATCGTGGAATGGATGAGTGCGTAACGGTATGAGGGGTGTGGTGATACTTTTTCTTTTATCTCCTCCGGTGTAAAAGAATAAGCAAATAAATCATTAACCTACTTTGTCTCAACATCATGAGAAAATCAGAGGCATTTTATTAATTAATTTTTTATTATTTCTTTTTAAACTACACAAGTTAACCTAAAATCCTCGAAAATAGACAGTTGATCGTTTGGCATATGACCTTGTTTGGTAGAGAAGGCTTAGTTTATTGATACTAAATGTCCGAATGGTTCAAAAAATGGTTTAAAAGTCCGAAATAGAAATGTGAGAAAGGGAAGATGAAATTTTTCCAACAAAGAGGGTTCATTCAAAAGTAAATACGCTTAGAATTGCGGTAAAAATAAAAAAGGATAATCAAGGTAAAAGTCTTTTGGTTAAGTAAACGAACTGCTGAAATGTGAAGAAAAATTAAAGATGTTAATAAATAAGAAGTAAAGTTAGAGAACGGCTAAAAACATGGCAATGACTCCGAAGATAATAAAAAATATCAGGAAGTTTAAGGTATTTCAAAATAGTCGCATTGGGACAATAGCATGCTCAACTAAGGATTTACCGACTAGTAACTAGTATTTTGTTGCATCGTCTGGCGGTGAAAATAAAAAGATAATTTTTCATTAATATTTAAAAATCGACAAATTTTGTCATTTTACTCAGAATTTTGCTTGTCAGAAAAAATATCGTGGAGTTTTACAGATAAAGATTGTTCATATAACTCAATAGGGAACTTTCTTTTTAAATGTCTATCAAAGTTGAAGGTTTAGTAAATGAAACGGTTAAAAGGACCTAACTTAAAATAACGTAAAAAAAAAAAAGATTGGTGGAGAGGAAAAGTTAAAAGAATAAATAAAAATAAGAATTCACTTTCCACGAAATAAACCTTGTCCAAAGATTTTCATAAAACCTGAAAATTTTTTGATTTCTTCTCTTCAAGAGGTCGTCACGAAAAATCTTGAATTTCTTGACTATGAGTAAGAATTTGCATTTTGGGAAACCGTTCCCTTTTTCGAGTTTTATGAATTGAAGATTAATCTTTTATATATTTATATTGTGCTCTCATCTATATTAGTATAGTATTATTTACTCTAGTTATATATACTAGATGATGTCGTATTCGTAATATTACTCGTGTAGATGTTTATATATTATGATTATTGAGGTTGATTATAGTCTTGTAATACGGTATATATATATATAGTGTAGGTAGAAATAAGTGAGTTATTAGTAATATTTTGTAGATAGTATTATATATATATAATAGTTAGTAATAATAGTTACTATAGGAGATAACCAATTAAATAGTAGAAAAAAATTCGATATCACATTTATATTTCTAATCAAGTAGATTAAATAAGGTTATCTTCAGTCCCTCAATTACTCTGTTCCTTTATCTATGTAGGACAAATCTTTCATATCGATTACATGTCGTATGGTAAATGAAAAATCGCTGTTGGAAGTAAGTGTGTTGCGTGTGCATGTTGTGGTGTTCATTCGTTGTTTGATGCCATGTACGATAGTTTGACTATATGCTAGAGAGTGTAGTATTTGTTCCCTGGTGGTGAGAGCAAGTAGTTTAGGTGTTAATAGACCCACGAAAACTGGAGGGTCACTGCGTTTTTGGTATATTTTAAATAGGTCTTGTCCCTATGTATAGAACTTGCTTCTCAGTGATTCCCTATTCCCCGGTGTTCCTTGCCTTTTTTATTGATATGATGCAGATACAATCAGAATGACGAAAGTAGAAGTTAATTGAACTGGGGTTTTCTGTGAAAATTCGTGTGGTGCTTGTGCCTCTGTGGTGAGATACGTTGGTGTTATGTCGTATTCTCCACGGAGACCGAGCTACTCCTACAACTCTTATAATTCTTTAGGAAACTCTTTCAACTCATATCTATTCGTTTTTTCACTATACTCATTATTATTGAGTGATTATTATTATTATTTATTTTATTAATTATTATATTATGGGTAATTATTCTATTAATTATTTGATTAATTAATATTATTATTATTATGTAATGTTAGTTTGGTGGTTTGTTTTGAGCAATGTTTGTAGTTATGATTAATATGAAAGTTCCCTTAGTTGAATAGTAATTTTAGGTTGAGTTAGGTTGTGTTAGTTGAAAGTTATGGGGAAGAGTTGATGGGCCATGTATTATTGTTTTTGGTGAGTTTGTCAAGAGTATGACACAGATTAGTGTTTATTTGTTCAAGCTACGTTGCGAACTCTCTTGAAATTACGATATATTTTGCTACGTATAATGTATTAGATGCTGATCAAACAGTTACTTTGTTTCGGGGTTGTGACTAGTTTTGCCTTTTTCAGCTCCGATAACGGGGTAGCATGTTACAGCCTGTTCGTTGTGTAACGTGATGCAGAGCATAATCTTCATATATTTAAAGAATTTTATATTTTTAACTAAACCAAAAGACGACTATAACACAATTCCAAAACGCAGAAAAGTTTTCAATAAAAATATAATCCGCGAATCACATCCAAAAATCCCGAATTTAAGATTTAAGAGAACAACAATAACTTTTTTTCGTTCCCTAAAATTTTTCGTCCAATAAAATCCGAGGTCTTCTTATTGGGCTTGGGTGTCTTGCATAGCAAGTAGATTGACAAGAGTCTCCAATAATTGTTCATTGGCATTTATGTTGTCTTGTATATATATATAATGATGATATAGCTGAATATTATCTATAATATATTATATTATCCTATATTATATAGTAGTTAAGTAATGAGTATATTATTAATATATATACTAACTGAAGTATATATATATATGATGATAGTTATATTTTAGGCTTGATATGATTACTACATATCTATGATAAGTAATATAATATGGTATATATAGTCAAGTATATATATATATTAGTCTACTATTCTAATCTAGTATTAGGGGTAGTGGTATATTTTTGGATATATATGAGTAGGGGTAATAGTTGTATAGATCGTGAATTTATTGATTAGTCGTCTGTTGGTCTGTGTGATGAGGTTGTTTGTGGTGGGTTTTTGGTGTTGATGGGTGGTGTGGGGTTTGTTGATGGGGGGTTGTATTTTGGAGGAGTTTAATGTGATTGTGTAGTGTGTTGTTTTTGGTGTTGTGAGTGTTTGTTAGGTTGGTGGGATTTGTGTGTATGTGTGGTTGCTGTTGGTTTTGGGTATGTGGTTATTGGATGGTGTTGTTTGTGTCGTTGGTTTATGGGGTGTGGGGCTTTTGTTGACGGTGGTTGTGCTGATGTTATGTGTAGTAGGGTGAGGTATGTGAGTGAGTTATGTATGTTATTTGTGTGGTATAAGTATGTTCGTGTGGGGTGAGTTGGTAACTATATAATATATCTTTATATAATATACTATATACTATGTGTATAATATATATATATGTATATATGTTCTTACGGCGTATGTATGAGGTATGGAGTTATATATGTATTGGATTAGGTGGTGTTATTTGTTAGGTGGGATGTATGTGTGATTTTGAGGGTTTTGTGTTGGTTGATTAATTTATTATGTTATGTGAGTATGAGGTGAGTAGTTATCATTATATTGGTAATATATGTGATGGTAGGGGTTGGGGATTTGAATATAGTTTAGTATATGATGGTGATGTAGTATATTATATATATTAGTCCATATAGTAGGTGGGTGTTGATTTGATATTAGTATGTAGGTTGAGTTTATGATTTATGTAGGGTATTTATATTGTGGTTTTGGTGATTATGGATGAGTTATTATTATTATGTGTTCTGGTATATAATATTATATAGAGTTAAGGTTGGTAGATAGGTTATAGTGATAGTTAATTAGTATGTTTTAGTATTGTTGGTATTATTATGTTTGTTATAATTGGATGCCTGTGGTGGCGTTGTGTTCCTTATTGGCACAGAGGGTTCCGACTGGGTAGCTGTGGGTAGTATTATAGGTGAGGCCTGTGGTATTTTGATTGTGTAGTTTGTGTGAGCGTTGTGTTGGGGGGGATCGTGTAGTGTGCGTGGTGTAGTGGGTGCGAGTTGCGAGCTTTGATTGTGGGGTTGGTTAGGGCTGTTGGTTTGTTGGGTTGCGTATGTGCTGTGGTGGTTGATGGTTTGTGTTTTGGTGTTGGAACGCGTGATGTCTGTAGTGTGGTTGGGAGGGAGATATTGTTATTGGTTCAGTGTTTTGTTTTGTGTAATTGGGTGGGTGGTGGGTGTGTGTCTGTGCGGTGGGGTCTTGGGTCGGGGTGGGTGGGGTGGGCTGAGGCTGGTTGTTAGTGTTTAGATTTGTGGTGACGTGGGTTTGAGTGCCCTATGGTGTGAGTGTGTCTGTTGTGTTAATTTGTTGTAGGGTTTATGATCCTTGGTTGTGTATTGTTTCAGTGACAGCGGTGATATGGGGACGTGGGCTGTAGGGTTGAGTCGCGTGGTGTTGTTTCTTGTTGTGAAACTAAATGGTTAGCCTGTCAGAGGTGTTGATATGATTATGCCATCTGTGTGTGATTTTGTGGTGTTTGTTTCGTGTGTTCGTTTTAGGCGCTGATTGCGCGTAGTGTGATGGGAATTGAGTGTGTGTTGGGTTGTTTGGTGGAGTGTTGGTATTATTGTGTATTTGTTGTTATGCAGTATGTGTAAGGTGGTGGTGTTTTCGGTAGGGGTTGTGTGTGGTGTGCAGGTGGGGGTTTGTGTTGTGTTGGTGTTGGTGGGTTGTGGTGTAGCTTGGTTTCGTGGTTGTGGGTTGGGGGTCTTAGGGATGTGGGTTTGACGTTATTTGTAGTGAGGGTGAGTGTGTTTTTATGTTGATGTGGTTTTGAGTGGTCTTGGTTAGTGTGGCTGTGTGGTGGTGTTGTGGTGGATTGTGGTGTGTCGGTGTTGTATATTGGCGGCGGGATTTGGGTGGGTTTGTGAGTGTGGAGGTGGTGGTATGGTTTTGTTAGTGTGTTGTTGTGTAGGTGGTGTGATGGTGGGGTTTTGGTTTGTGTTGTGAGGGTAGGAGTTGTGGCTTTCACGGTTTCGTGGAGGGTTTCGAGTTGTGGTAGTGTAGTTTGCTGGTTGGTTAGTGTTTTTGGTTGTGGTTGTGGGTGAGTGGTGTGGTAGCGGGTGGCGTGGGTTTTGTTGTTGTGTTGGTGTGTTGTGGGTGGTGGTTTGTGGGATTGTTGGGAGGGTCTTGGTTGTGCGGTTTGTTTTGCTTTTGTTGTTGTGGGTGTTGTTGTGGTTTGGTTGTTCGTTTGCGTGTGTTAGGTTGGTGTGAGTGTGTATGTGAATGGGGTGTGGTGTTGCGTGTTGGTGGTGGGTGTGGTGTGTGGTGGTGATTGGTGTTTTTAGGTTGTTGTTGGTGTTTGAGTGGGTTGTGGGTGTGTGTGTGGTGGGTGGGGGGGGTGGGTTTTGCGGCTTGTGGGGGGGTTGGGGTTAGTGTTGGGTGTGGTGGGATTTGGGTTCTGTTTTTGTGGTGGTTTTTGAGTGTTCTTTGTGGTGGGCTTGAGTAGGGGGGGTTTTGTTGGTTGTGTGTGTGTTGTGTAGTTGGTTGTGGTATGTGGTCGTGTTGTTGGATCAGCCTGCTGTGGTGCTCGGCCTTTCTGCCTCATCTGGTTGGGTGTGATGGGGGTGGTGGGTGTGTGGGGTGGGGTGGTGCAGTGGTTGTTGGGTCGGTTGTTGGGTGTTGCCTTTTGGATTGTTGGTTGGTGTGGTTGGTGGTATGCTGCTGTGTGTGGTTTTTATGGGTTGGAGTGTGCTTGTAGGGTGGGGTGTTCGTTGCTGTTTAGTGGGGAACTGGGAGTTTGACTGTGTGTTTTGGGGGTTTTTTTTCGTGGGGTTGGGTGCGTTTCGTCGGTGGTTGTGGGGTGGTGGAGGGTGTGTGGTCACTGGGGGTGTGGTGATGTTGAGTGGGTGGTATGTGGTGCGTTGTTGGTGTTTGTAGGGTGAGGGGTGTTGAGGTGGGTGTTGCTGTGTTTTTGTTGTTGTTGGGGTGTGGTTGGTTGGGTGGGGTTGGTGTGTGAGGTCGCGGTGGGTAGTATGTAGGTAGTGTATTACTAGTATAATGAGGGTTGGGTGATGGTTGTACGTGGGTGTGGGTGTGAGGGGTGTGTGGGATGGGTAAATAGAGTGTTATTGTGGGTTGGTTGGTTGTGTGTTTGTGGTTTGGTTCGAGGAGGGCGCTGTGTTATGATTGTCTATTCTCAGTGGCGTGGCCGCGTGTTCACTGTGTGTGGTTGGTCTTGTGTGTAGTGAGTGTGCTCTTTTGTCTTGTGCTGTTACTTTGGAGGCTGAGGTGCCGATGCGAGATTCTGTGTTGAGGTTAGAGTGTTGTTATGTGGGTTTTTTTGTGGCGTGTCTGGTTAGGAGTGGATCGTTGGGTTGTCCTTGATAGTGGTGTGAGATAGTGTGGTTGCGTTGTGTGTGTGGTTTCTCGGTCATTAATTGCGCTTCGATGTGCTGATCTGGGAGCGTCTGTTGGTGTGATGGGGGTTCGAGGCTGACATCCCAGACGTGATTGTTTGGTGTGAGTGGTGCGTTGGGGGTGGTGTTGCCCGTAATTGGTTGGTGGTGTGGTGGGCGTTCTTGTGTGTGTGGCTCTTGGAAAATTATGGCTTGCTTGCAAGTTCTAGGTATACGTATTGTTACCTGGACTGGGGGTTGGTCGGCTTATATTACGTTGTTGTTTGTTGGCATTTAAAAAGCGTCGGGGGGAGGTACAACAAATCCGAATTATGTTGTGTTGTGGGCTTCTGCTGAGGTTTAACAGGGTTGGTGTGTCCAGTTGCACGTTGTCTACTTTGGTGGGTGCTGTTTGAGAAGCTTGACGTTGTTGTTGATAATGCGTTTCGTGTTGGTAGTGTTTATAGTGGATTATGGTTCTGGTTTGAGGGTAGTATGTGGTTTTTGTGTTTGTGTACGTGGTGCGTTTGGTGCGTTTGTCGTGGGTTTTTTGGGTGAGTGATTATTGGGTTGTTTGTTCACATGGTTTGTGGTTTGGTGCGTGTTTAAAGATTATATTTGTTGCGCGCTCGCGCTTGGGTTGCTTATATGGGGTTGTGGTGTGTGGGTGGGGGTGTGTTGTTTTTGGTGTTTTCTCGTGGTGTTTTGTGGGGTTTGGTGTTGTTTGTGGGTGGTGGTGGAGTGAGGTGGGAGTGTTGGGTCCGGGCTTGGAGTTGTGTTGCCGATTCTTTGTGTGATGATTACATGTGTGGTGGTCGTGGTCTTGTGCGTTTAGTGTGGTTGGGTGGTTCTTTAGCGTATCCAATTTTTGATTGTTTCGATGGTGTCTTTGTCAGTCGATTGACTGTTGGTATAGCAGTGTTTGTATGTCTTGTTTGTTAAAATGTGCATGTTTGGATGTTTAATGTTTTGTTAGAGTTAGAGGGTTTTTTGTCTGTGGCGTGGGTAATTCTCTATTAATATGGGTGTGATTTGTGTGGTGTTTGGTGTCTCCGCGATACTTTCGTGTGGAGATTTTGGTGTTTTGTGTTATGTTTGGTGTCGTTTTGGGTGTTGATGAAGAACTTGGTTTGGTCGAAAGATATTGTTGAGTTGTTAGTGTCTATAGTTTGTAATGAGCAGAGAGTGAAGTTCTCACTTGTACGTGTGGTGGTTTTATGTTTTGTTAATAAAAGGTGTATTGGTGTGTGTTGAATATAGTGAGTTGTGGTGGGTTGGGTTGTTAATGTATTGTTTGTTGGTGTATTTTGTATTAGGAGCTCTATATAGTTTATTAGTGATTATTAGTAGGCGGTGTTAGTAGCTAGGGTGGTGTAAGTTACGTTTAGGGGGGCGGGGTGGTGGAGTTTGTGGGTTAGTTTAGGTAGTGATGTTGTGGGTTGTGGGTTGTATGTGTGAGGTGTGAGTGTGTGGTAGTTTGTTGTGTGGTGATAGGGTGTGGTGTAGTTTTGAGTTGGTGGTGTTGTAGTGGGATGTGTGGAGTGGGGTGGTGTTTTTTATTGGGGTAGGGGGTATAGTTTGTTTATTGGTGAAGGGGGTGGTGTGTTTGTCGAGAGTAGATGTATATATGTTTATATATATATATATTATATATATATATATATATATATAGTATGTATAATAATAAATTTTATTTATATAGTTAATGTCAATAGTATAACTAAAGCCACTAAATATATATAATATATATATATATTATAATATATATATAAATAGGGTTATTTTTAGGTTTTGTTTGTGTGATGTTGGTTGTGATGTTATTGTGTTTTGTGGTGTTGTAGGTTGATATATATGTTTTTATATGTGGTTAGTATTTTGGTGGGGTTGTATGGATGGTTGTATGTTTTGTTGGTTATGTTTGGTGGTGTGTTTTGGGTATTTTGTTTATGTGGTGAGTCTTGTTGGGTGGTGTGGTAGTCGGGGTGGTCGGGGTCTGTGGGGATGTGGATAGGATCACTTTGGCGTTTTTTGTATGTGGTTGGAGGATGGTTTCTGTGAGTTGTCGTGAGGTGCGTGAGTTGGTAGGGGTATCTGTCGTGACTGTTTTATGTTAGGGTGTGTGGGTTGTGATTGAGGTTGGTTAGTTGTTTTTGTTTGTTGGATTGGTTTGAGGTTTTTATAGTGGACAGGTGTGGTGCGGTGGGTGTTGTGTGGTATTGAGGGTTGATGGTTATTCTATTATATTATTGGGTGGGGTTTTTGGTGAGTGAGTTGGGTTGGTGGTTATGAGTTATTGTGTTAGTAGTGTAGTGGGGTTTTTGTGTGGGTTAGTGTGTGTGGGGTTCGGGTGTTGGTTAGGTGGAGTTCTTTTGTTTGATTATTATTATTTATATATATATATATATATATATATATTATAATATATATATATATATATATGAATAGGGGGTGTGGTGTTATGTTTTGGGGTGTAGTTCATGGTATTAGCTGGGTTTGTGGGTGGTGGGTTAGGTTGTATTTAGGTGAGGGGGTGGGGTGTGAGGGGTAGTTGTGATTTGGCGTTTGTTGTTGGGTTGTTGTGGGGTTTTGTATTGGGTTCGTGGGTTTGGTTGTTTGTTTGTGTTTGGTGTTGGTTGTTGTTGTGGTTGGGTGTTTGCGAGAGACTTGTTACACCACGTTCGAACTTCACCAATGGAGTGTATGTAAGAGCGAAGAGTGCAGCTAAGTCTGGGATTAGAGAGTTGAACAGAGAAAGGATAAGCAAAAACGTGCTTTATGATATCAGAGTAGATGTATACGACTAGTGAGTTGAGAAGATCAGTGTCCTTTGTAATAGCGATATTATAAGGAGAGTGATGCAGCAGCAGCAGCAGCAGCAGCTGCAGTTCGACATACAGAAAAAAATGAAGATTCGATGAGAGCAGATTATTTGATAAATTGAAAAGGCCTTCATTCCCCATTTCAAAAAAAAAAGAAAAAAAAAAAGAAATTGTACGAGTATATCCACACCAGATATATGATGTTTACTCCATGCAGAAGCCATCAACACACCCTTATAAAGAGCAGTTACTGTAGCTGTTTGAAAAATCCTGAAGACGTCTCACAACACATAGCTTATTAGAAGCTTGTTTTATGAGAGAGTAAGATTTGAATTGTGTATTTACGA
>JABUQX010052321.1:20000-49258 GCA_015478945.1 Trachelipus rathkii
ATATATATTATAATAAATATATATATATATATATATATAGTATACATATATATATAATATATATATATTAATATATAGTATATAATATTATATATATATATATATATATTATATATATATATATATATAGTATATATATATACAAAGCCATGATAAAAGAAAGCTTTTGTGGATCATCTTCCTAGTACTGCTTCTTCCAGCCTCTTTTTCTCCAGAACCATTTTTCTGTGCATACTCAGCATGCATAGGCCGCTGAGAAGTTTTTAATACATGGTTAATCTCAGCCAGGTTTATAGTTTTCACAATTTATTAAATTTCTAAATGATCTTTTAATTGTGTTCGTTGTGTACGGCTGAACCAGATATTTGTGCAGAAAATGTTTCGTAGCCAGAAAGAATATCTTAATGTCTTGTATCGTATCTGCTATTTCAAATTTTTAAGTTTCTCTTTTCTAATGCAATTTTTTTATCCATCCAGAGTCTGTACTTTAGCTTAGCTTCAATATAAAAATTGTTTAAGTTATAATAAGTAGAAAAACTGTGTGTTTTTTTCTCTAAAATCTTCCAACTGCATGTCTAACATTATAAAAGGGTGTAGTTTCAAAAATGAGAGGGAGGGTAACTATTCATCAGAAAATTGCTGCTACAGAGAAACTCTAACAGAGTCTAAGAAATGGGTAAAGAACATTGTTTTCCAGGATTCATTATAGTTGAGACTAGAGGATTTGAACGGTGCTGTTGCTGTCGTAAGAATCTTGGCATCTGCTGGTTTACTCCAATGCTCTCAGTAGCTATGTGGGCAACTCCCAACAGCGGCTATAGCATCATGATGATCTTTCACTACTATTAGTATTTTCTTATGTGATTCGAATACTGTTTTTTGGCTGTAAAGCATTTTTCGCAGATTCCAGTAACGCGGACTACTTAGGTGTAGTTGAACATCAACTTTCCTCGCTGCATTGTTAGCATCTTCTGATAACCTCTGCAGCCATTGGACGATGCCAACAAAATTTTCCCTGAATATGGCAATACCTCTTTCTATTTTATGAGACCAACATTTCTAACAGAGCACTGCGATGTTTTGGAATACCCACTTTAAAGAACAGTTTCATGAAAGAAGTTGATTATGTACTTTGCCGTAGAAACTGCCTTACGTATGCTTGAGATACAATTCAAATCGTTCATGATAAAGTTCACTTTTTGACTTGCATAGTAAAAGAAAAGCGGTTTCTTATGATTTTCTCGAAAAATGTTTTGAGCGCTATCGTCATTCCCTACCATCATAGTCCTATCCAACACATTTATTTACCTCACAACCTTTTTCACTCTGTAAAAAGTTATCTATCGTAGCTGCTTTAGTTATAGAATGTCCATTGCAACCAATTCCACAAACACGAGAAACTATGAATATTTCTTTTTGCTCGTTAAAAAATCAAACTTCAATGGAGAGCTGCATCTTTCCTGATATATCGTTGCTCTTATCAGACATTATACTGGAGATATAAGTTTTCTATGCATCCTTAATATATTCGATATACCGACCAGAATAGGACAATGAGTTTATTTTAAATTTGCGGAGATGTATATGGCACTTTTTCTTGCCGCTTCCGATATTTTGTTTAAAATTTTCTTTACCTTCCTCAGTTCTGACAATTCTGAGATGAATCAATTCCTCGAGAGCAAATTGATGTTGATCTTTTCCCCTCAATGAGAAGTCGTGTGTGCATCAAAACATTATAATAGCATTGATTATAGAATATTAATTTGTCTTTTTCATTTGTTCTTTTGCTATTTTTAGTAATAATCTTTTTAAAACGCTAAATAGTAGTAGTTGACATTCATTTTAGTTTCATAAGATGTAAAATTTTGAAATTAAAGAAAAAATAAGCACTCTCATTTCCATTTTCATAGCCATTTTCAAAATTCTTTTCCATTTCTAAATTTAGGAAAGCAAGTGCCAGTTAAGAAGAAAGAGATAAGTATTATTTAAGGATAAAAAAAAAGCAATTTTAATGAACATGTTTAATATTTCTTTCTGGACAATATATTCTTTGCAAATTGTTGATAGATAATTAATTACTCTTTCAAATTAACAGCTTTTAATGAAACACTAACTAAGAGCAATAACACCACAAAATTAAGTTGATAATAAGTACAATTAATTAAACAGCTAACATAACACCTGAGCATTAGGTTGGAGCGAAAAAATTCAAATTGATATTTTCGAGTCGCTATAGTGCGGAAAAGTTGCGATTGGGGAATACAAGAAAAACAAAAAAAATTATTCAAATCGGACTTTATCTTCCGATCGCGCAAACCGTCTAAAAATTTCAAAAAATTGAAAATTTCCGATTTTTTCAGAATTAAAAAAAAAATTAGGTATATATATTTTTTATCGCTATACTGAAAAATATTTGCACATTTTACTGCTTAATAATAATAATAATAATAAAAAATTGCGTTTAGAGAATATCTTCCGATCCCGCAAGTTTCAGTTTAAAAATTCGGGGAAAAAATCAACTTTTGAGTGAATTATTGAGTATTAAGAAAATAATCAGCCTTGAGGTCTGTTTGCGGTTTTTGAGCACGGTTAAGTTTTAAATATAAATCGATACTATTGAGAAAGAGCATATTAGGTCATTTTTAAACAACCTAGAACTTACCACGAAGAGTTCGCTGAAGGGCGGAAAGGTTTAGTAGTTCACACAACTGCCGCTAGCCAAGTTGCAAAACAGCGCTGAAGTCGCCGTACGCCCCTCCAGCCTATCTCTCTCCGCCCGCATCCACTCCCACGGCGCGCCGTTTCGTTTCAGTTGTCAGGCTGTTACGCTTGAGTGAGCATTACACGTGCACGACTTCTCGACTTCTTGTCATTATTGTTTGTGAATTTGGTGTATTGCATTATTTTAATTACATTAACTACCGAAATGGATTTGTATATGTCGTTGACCAAGAAAATTACTAGACAATCTTTTCAGTGTCCTATATTCGGTCATCCAAGAGACTTTCTGCCAAACATTCTTCCAACACACGAGGATGTGCTTCGATGCTCCTTTGAAGAGAGGTTTGTATTAGCAAGTAAGTTTCTCATCTGTCAGCAAATAACAATGTAGTGACACAAAAAGTAAAATATATTTATGAGTAGGCGTCAATTCCTACAGTTTCTTATTATAGAATCATTCATCTAATTAATGCCTACTATGATAAGTATTATAAACTAATGAAATCTTAAATTCGAGACAAGGAAAAACCAAACTTTATAAAAAAGGTTGATGAATTAACAAAACAAGGAACTCAACTGTTTGATATCTCAGCCTGCAAATGTGTAATGAATTTGTATTGCTCCTGTAAAAACGACCCCAGATATGTGTGAATGTCCGATTCAGATTAACTGAAAGTGTGAAAAACGTAACAAAATTCCAGACATTGAACATAGATTTATCTACCTCCAGAAAAAGTACGGAATGGGAAAAATCGGTAATATAGATCAAAGGTAGACAAAAAAAATTGAGCACTAGACATGGAAGGCGAAACAATACATTGAAAATGCAACCTTCCAAACCTGTTGAAGCCGAGATAAAATAAAATATATATTAAAGTAATGTAAATAGCAAACACCCTCATTGGTTGGATGGAGGGAAGGGTGTGGGTGGAACTCAAAGTGCAGCCACCTCCCCGTGGTGAGTTCTGGGTTGTTTTCACACAGAAAACAAGCAAAGAGCTGCCACAATTTATAAGCAAATTTAACATGGAATCGCAAAACTGACCTCAGGTGATTATTTCTTAAACAACCAAAACACCTCAAAGTGAATTTTCCTCCGATTTTTACTGAGCTTGCGGGATCGGAAGATATTCTCTAAACGCAATTTTTTTATTATTATTATTAAACAGTACAATCTGCAAATATTTTTCAGCATAGCGATAAAAAATATATATACCCATACTTTTTTTTTAATTCTAGAAAAAGTCAGTAAACTGAAATTTTCAATTTTTTGAAATTTATTATTTTATGACGTATGTTTGTCATGCTAGATTATCTAGTGAGGATAGATATAAGTTCCGTATTTATTTGATATAGATCTTATATTTCATGTATTTCTTATATTAGTTAATCCCAATCGCAACTTTTCCGTCACTAGTATATAGCGTACTCTATAGATAATAATATAATATATATATTATATCAAAAATATATTATGAATACTTATATTATTTATCGCTCCACCCTACGTGAGCTATATTATACTCCTCAATCATAAAATATATATAATAAGAATTATACAATTCTAACTAGACAGCACTTATTATAGAAGACCAGATAATACTCATAATATAAAAATGAAGGATGCTATAGAAAAACCTGATATAGCTACATATTTCATACCAAAACTATGCTCAGCGATAAATATAAATAATATGAATAAACGACGAGTATTAGAGACTAATAAAAATTTCCAAATACCTTCTAATTTCACTAACTATTTATACCTATAGAATATAACAGTGCGTGAAATATCTTTAATATTAGTAAATAACTAGTATATAGTGCTATAGAGTATATAAATTAATTATTAGATTTATCCCATTAAACGTAAGTCTCACTACCGATTTAAATAATTAAGGATTTTAGGCGACGTAAATAGGTTAGTATTCTAAGTTCATGCTAGATTAATGTTTTAGACTGTATCCTAGCGACTTCTTCTATAACTTGATACTATCTTCGGTTTAGGTTATATTAGATTAAGATTTATATGGGTTTATCTCCCTTCATTGTTAACGCTTATTTCTACTCTCCCAAAAAGAGAGATGATATTTACTCACAGCATATTATGACAATAGAACTGATATTTCACGGACTTAAGCGCTCGACTCATCTATTCTCTTATCTAATCATATACACACGCTCTCAAAATATATATATATATAAATATAATAAGTATAAATATATAATTATATATAAATATATATATAAATAATAATTAATAACTAATAATAATATATATATATATATATAATAATATATATATATTATATTAATATATATTATAATTATAATAATATAATATAATATATATATGATATATAATATTCAAAGGGAGTATATTGAACTCTACGACCTACCAGGAATATTGAAAAAATAGCGACAATCATGCAGAATAGTACAAAACCCACATATGTTCGATAATATGAGCATAGATAATGGTGAAAAGCCATTAGTAAACTATGAGGAAAAAATAGTATCAAGAGCAACAAGTATTATATATTTATCTCACCTTACATGTTGTATGCTCGTCCAACCGTTATCGTTTAACGGAGATGGAAGAGCTCATTCACTCAGGGATTACTATTAAGCTGTTTAAGTATATCTAATAAATGATACCAATATTACTTATTAATGAGTCGAGCGACAGCTAAACGCAAGAAGCTCGAAACAATAGGATCAAATAATACTTACCGCGTAAGTAACCAATTGGAAATGAATTATGGTATCATTCTAGACATTGGATATATACAAATATCAATGATTGATATTGAACGAGCAGGATATACCAATAACACTATCGAGATCCAACAGTGCTACTCAGCCCATCCTCACTACTTCAAATGCAACTGACAGGTGAGCGATAGTCAATTTACCTGACGAGATATAAAATATCACTATTACATCTATCAGCAAGGTATAGTATTCCCACAACTTATTCACACCACAATACGTATACAGAGTGTCGTTGAGCCGATCCTCCACACGTTACAACTCGTGTCTTAAATGATTGTATACTGCTTGCATATAAATAAAACCGTCATAAGTCAGGCGGTGTCGTATATTCAATTAACGATAATAATATTACCCATTAGACGCTCCTTACTAATGAATGCCCACAAAGTAATTCCAATAACAGTGAGCACCATATGGTAGTGATATTAGTAAGTACTATTATATCTTGTACAAAACGTGCATAGAGGGACCAGTAGTCTCAACTGAAGTACGCTTCACTCCCGCGATACCGATCCCACGTGCAAATATGCAAGGGATAGGTTTATGAGGGTCTCGTAATGTGATCGAATCCACATATTGATATATGTATCGGCCGTTGTGCGGGTTTATTTTTATCCTATAACTGTATAGAGTTGATTTAGCTAGGGGGCCACAGAATAATGCAAATGGTTTTATAATGTGTTCAAACAAGGACAGTCCCCCATTTCAGCAACTGTATTATGTGAATGTCTGAAAGACTACTTAGAGCCAGAGCGTTACCCAGAGCATAGCGGATGTGTTAGTTTACTGTAAGCTACAAAACCACAAGATTAATATCGCCTAACTAGAATCATTATCTATAGCCCCCAGTAATGAATACCTCTAATTATATATAGCTGAGTATTGCTAAGCATATAACCTTACATTTTGATATACATAGGTATAGCCGAAGAATAATACCTATATACTTAATATACATAATAATTTTCATTCTTCATGATATTGCTATTGGAGAAGTCCAGTATGGAAAAGAAATACAAGATAAGGAAACATCCAAAAGGTGTATTCGGGTAATTTGGCTATGCGCGAATATGGTTCAATAAGATAATTAACACAACTGTCGTCTACATCAACTAAAACAACATTTATAGCTGCATGCCTATATATGATGTGATATAATTAGCTTCGCTATTCACTATGGTCATAAGCATCAGATGTCAGACGAGGAATCCGTATACTGGATAGATTAGTGACGACCTAAAATATGTATAATATACCGCATACAGCCAACACTAATTATCACTTTTGTACAAAATATTCGTAGAGTTGTGGTTACTTACCACATTTTGTATATACTGTGCCTCTAAAGCTCACCATATTATGAGGACAGTTTCGGCCCTTATCTGGTACTAGTTGTCATAGAGATGAATAGCTTTCTATACTTCAGCAACTGGTTATAACTAACACACATAGCATTAACAAGACCCTTTTTACTCACTGAGCAGTCTGTGCTTGTGATGGAATGTACACTAAACGAATCATCTTCAAGGTTAAGACGTTAGTATAAGTGTACATATGTATACCGTATACCATTCAGTATATGAGCTATATTTAGTACTTACGAGTAACATATTCTTTATACTAAAAAGATGTCAGTGATACATCAAAGATATCATATAGGAAAATAATATACGTCTTAGTTATCGGTTAATAATATATAATTTAACTTACTAATGGTAAGATATATATATATAAGATGTAGGTCCTGCATAAAAGTATTAAGCAAAAGAATATAGTACTTCAAATATACTAGCATAACATGCTCAAGTCGCCGGATAGATATACATCATCATATTACCAAACACGAGAATTTATAAATTTGTAATTAGATTATAGTGGCTGGATTGAATACTATATATCATACAATATTCATCTACTCTAATGAGTACTACTACCTATTTTCATTATACTCTAATACAGTCATAATATATAATATATATAATATATATTCTGAATATATTAATTAACAGATATCAAGATAATACTATACCTTCCTAACTTTTAAAATTAATACCTCTTTAAACTACTTGAATATATGTAATATATTATTACCCTTTAGTTATAGTGATACATTTATATTTATTATCATCCATATGTTATATATATATTATATAAATTATCTATATATATTATTCCATATATTATAACCTTAATTTATACATGTGGTTATTAGTTTGTAGTATATATAATGGCCAGTAGCAACTTGTAGCTCAAATAAAATTAATACAACACACACACAACCATGTCATAATACTAAAATACTAACCCTTTTGATGGATAGGTTACGTTGAGGAGAGAGGTAGTAACTATTGCCTTTTATGTACCATTCTACGTATTCGCAAGGATCACATATACTAACATACCTATTTAATTATTTTTGCCTGGGGCGTACAATCTAATAAAGTTGTCGTTAATATCGCCACCCCAGCCAATGACGTTCTAAGGAACTGTCATTGTATAAAGTATATCAGAGTTGTATACGCGGTGTGCAGAGTATAATAGATAATACAGTGCAAGTGTTAATGAATGTATTGGATCTCGATCTAATGTTCGTTTTACGAAATGTCTCAGTGCTAATACATACTAAAGCTGAGGTATTATAGTATAGGGGCGCACTTATTATAATATATATATATAGTAACACTATATAGTTAACTCTATGTTATTTGTTTTTATATTATATAAATGTCCTGATAATGAGAAATCAATCATTTGTATATTATGTTTATCTGAGGGAATCCTGTATGTCTACTAATTAGCTTGATTAATTCCCACACCTTATAGTATTGTAGCTTCACATCCTGTAATAACTCCTAACTAAGCTATATATAGTATATATATATATATATATGTTATACCGAGTACATACTATTAGTAAATATTGAAGTAATTATTAGGCTCCTATTTTTATCCTAATCAATATGTAACCACTATCTAGAGATAGTATTAGATGGCCAGATCTGTTAATTCAATGTTTCACTCGTGTACACATCTTTTCTGAAAAGTTCTGTTTCAAAAAAATTCCAAAGTTCAGAAAAGTTAAAGGAACTATAGTTCAAAAAAAATTTTTAGTATAGCCTAGCTCTTATATCATAATTCACTGTCAAGAATTCCTTCACAGGAATTTATCTTATTTATAAAATATAGTATACTTACTATAATTAACTTTATTATACTGGAACTTAAAAATATTTTATATTTTATTGTTGAAGATATTATCTACACTTTTCATACTTTAAATTCTTATTCATATATAAATTATTATTTTTATTAATAATTATATATAATATTTTTATGAATTATTTATTATTAAATTAAATTAATAATATTAATATATAGGTAATATATATATTAATATATATATTATATAGTATTAATTAATAATATATATATAAATAAAATTGACTTATTAGTTTAAGGGTATAAATTTAATTGCAAGGAGCTGAGATGAGAATGATGCTAATTCAATTAATTAATTTGTATAAGAAATTTGCGATAAAATTAATTCTCCAGAAAGCTTATTAAAAAAGAATTTAAGAATACATAATTTATAATCATAATATAAATGTAATTAAAATTATAGTACTTCAGTAATTCATAAGACAATGAATAAATTTTAAAGAAACCACCGAAATAATTCTAAATGATTGAGTGTATAATAAAAATTAGATATATACACAAATTATTATAAAGAATTGTTAAAACAAAAATAAAATAAAATAAAAATTAAAAATTAATATTATAAATAATTATATATATATATATTATATATAGTAATATATATTAATAATATATATATATATATATATAATAATATATTAATATATACTATAATATATAATTAATATATATATATATTAATATATATATTATATATTTAAATTATATATAATTATATATATAAATATATAATATATTATATATAATATAATATATATATAAATTAATATAATATATATATATAATAATATATATATATTATAATAATAATAATATAAATATATATATATAAATATTGATATATATATATAAATTATATATTAATATATATATTAATATATATATATATATTATATATATATTATATAATATATATATAAGTATATAATATATATTAATATATATATTATATATTATTATATATATATATAATAAATAAATATATATAATATATATATAATATATATATATATTATAAATTAATATATATTTATATATATATTAATATATATATATAATATATATATATATATATAGGTATATATAATATATTAATATAATAATATTTAATTTATAATTAATATATATATATATAATATATAAATATTAATATATTATATATATATATTAATATATATATATAATATTATATAATTTAATATTATTAATAATATATATATATATATATATATATATATATAATTATATATATATATTATTATTATTATATTATATTTATATAAAATTATATTTATATATATATTATTAATAAATAATATATATATATTAATATATATAATATATATATATATATTATATGAGTTAATATAATATATTATTAATATTAATATATATATATTATAAATATTAATATATATATAATAATATATTAATATATAAATATATATATATATAATAATATATATTTATAATATATAATAATTATATTATATATATATATTTAGTTAATAATATATATATATATTGTTAGTTTATGAAATATATATATATAATTATTCATATATATATATATATATATAATATATATTATATATATACTATATATATATATATATATTAATTATATAATATATATTAATTATATATATATTATAATTAATTAATATGAATATTATATATATTAATATATATATATATATATATATATATATATATATAGTAATAGGTAGAAATTATTTAAAAGTAGGGAATTTGGGAATTATAGAGGTATATGTCATTTAAGTGTGGTAGGGAAGGTGTATGTATATATATTAATAGATAATGATTGAGAGAGTGGAGAGGGTTAACGATAGAAGTAATGTGGGTGGAAAGATACAAGTGAGGATTTGTGTAAGGTATATAAGATGATTATGGTGTTGGTGACCAAGTGTTTACACTATAAATGAATGCTTAGTGAGTCATGAGAAAAGTTTATTAAGAGATAGAAAGGGATGAAAGAGTATGGGTGTGTATTTAGATTAAGAGAAAGAGCATATTGATAGTGATGAAGAGGGGTTGAATTGTATTAGAGATGTATGATTGTTATATTAGATGAGGGAAATATACTGGAGTATATTACTAATATATATATGCAAAATATATCTATATATATATATATATATATATATATATATATTATATATATAATATATATATATATATAATAAATATATAATTATATAATATTATATATATAATAATATATATATATGTATATATATATATATATATATATATACTATATATATATATATATATATATATATATATATATATATTAATATATATATATATTATATATATAATATACCATATATATATATAATATATATATATATTATATAATATATATATATATATAATAATAATATATTAATATATATATTATATATATACATATATTATATATATTAAATATATATATATAAAATATATTTACATAAGTGTAGGGGGAGTTATAAATTATAGGTAAATATGGATATTCATGATTTAATTTATATAAGTGAAATAATAGTATATTAGTAAATGTGTTGATTAGAGTAGTGATTATTAATAGAGAGGGTATAGAGAGTGATAGATGTTATGGTATTAATAGTATATATATATAATATGGTGGATGAGAGATATGAAGGCATAATTTAATAAAGGATTAGTGATTGCTATATTGTAAGATATTCAGCCTAGTTGACTATTCTCATTTAGATTTATGGAGAGTGAGTTTGCTAGTAGAGTTAAATGAGTTTAGAGAGAGGATATATAAGATGATAGAGTAGGTGTTGGATAATATACTGACATAAAGTATGGGAAATGTAATTTTAGAATAAGGAAAATTAACTTTGAACTATGATACTATGTAGACTTATTATTGTCGAGTGACGAATATCTGTGTCACTAGACTGTACGGCTCGCGAAGGTAAGTCTGCGAAGGTGTTCGACGGGGTATTGTTATCTGATTGGAGAGTTTAGGATCATGTGAATGTGCGGACAAAAGGGGCAAAAAAATAATAATCTACTGGTAAGAGTAAAGGTTAGTGTGTTTGACGTGAGGATCGGAATAATAGCGAGGTAAGGGGAGGGTAGAGGTTTCGACGTGGTGTCTTGGAATGAAAGTGTTAAAGATTTTTGTAGTATGATATATTTAGGGATATGTTAATTTGTGAGGTAAGGGGGGAGGTAATGTGAAATAGATAGATAGCATTAGAACTATGATTTGAAGTTATATATAAGTTATAGTCCTGAGATAGTGATAAATGAGAGCTTTTGAGTGGTCTGAGAGAAGTTAATGGTAAAGGTGTGTGGTTTTATCTAAGATAAGTTATATAATGATTATAAGCTATAGGCATATAGAACAGAATAATCCTCGCACAAATGGAATCTAAGGTATAATTTCGAAGCAAACTGGGATTTAATTAGTTAATTCTGTGTGAGAGAAAACAGTAAAAATAATGTGAAGAATGATATATGCTAGCTCCTCATGAGACCAGGATATAGATTAGATTGTCGCTACCATAAAGCTATTGCAGTATATGAAGAGTATGTGAGGAGAGATGCTGAAGATTATGTATTGTCTCTCAATTGTGAGCCATAAAAATCTGCTTTATACGGTCTAGGATAGTTTTAGACGAATTGGTACTAGTCGAACAGAAAGAGCTTACGAAATGTAGGTAGAGGAGATTATCGTGTCGTATTGGGGGAGATCACAAATGTGTCTCAGTCACTAGGTATAGAGCAGGATAAGGGAATGTTAAGAACACGATTGTGTGTGTGTGATTTTTATAATATGTAGCTTTCTAGTTGCGATTGAGAGAGTGGAGGATACTTTAAAAAAAATTTAGCTTTGTCTTAAGGGGAAATCAGCATGAGAGCTGAGTAATAACGTATAATAATAATAGATAATCAATAATAGTAATAATAATAATAATAATTACTTGTAGTTTGATAGTCTGCTGCGGTGTCATCTTCTTCATGGTTTGTTTGAGCAGTAGCTACTCCTGATGTGGATCCTCCATCTGAGTTGTTACTGAGAAGTATAGAGGAAATCTCTTTTTTCAATGAAGTCGTTAATATACTTCCAGGTCTAGAAACGTAGATGGACATTTTTCTTTCTGCGCTTGCTTTACATTGAGCAAGTCTATCGTAAAAGGAGGGAGTAAAAATGTCTAGAAGTGTAAGAGTGGGATACTGAAAAAAAGACATTTCTGCTAATTTGCGGCGATGAAAAGCAAGTCTAATAGAATGTTTGGAAATATTGGAGAGTGTTGAATGTTGTGCTTGGAAAAGAGCGTATTCTTCATCCTTTTTTCTTTTACATTCTATCATTTCTTTGAAAAGGGAAGAGTTTGAGAAGGAAAAGAAAAGGATGGAAGGTAAATTTTGATGATATTCTATGACATCTATTAAAATAGGTTTAATAGGTTTGCACATGTTACTCATTCGATTATAAAGGCATATTAAAAACTTTTCTACTTTACGATAACATATTACAAATATTTGGGATAATGTAAAGGGAATGTGAAGAAAGAAGAAGACTAATAAACAAAAGCCAAAAAATTCTAAGTGGCTGAAAACATTGATGAAGGGAAGTAAAACTGGCCTCACGAAACGGTTCATGAAATTACATATTGGGTTACATATTTTTGCTTTTAATCTTTGTTGTTGTTGAGTGATCCATTCTCCAGGAAAAAAAGATTCAAGTAAATGTTCCATGATAATCCATAACAGAACGAATTTGGTGAATATCTTTAATATTTTCACTAATAATAAAATGTAAAAAAACATTTTTCAAAGTTTTTTTAATTTTCGATAAAATTCTGAAAAAAATAAATAAATAAATAAACATGGTTATCCATTAAAGAAAAAAAAATTAAAATCTTTTTGACAAATTTCTGATCGATAAATTCTTAAATCTATCAAATACCATCATTGTAAGGTTTCTTGTACCGTGAACTATTTATAAGACATTACCAAGCTGACAGATTAAATATTCAAAGAAGGGTTGGCCGACTCACCAGGTGCTGTGCGGTGCGAAACACAAATCCAGTGTACCGGTGCGGTGCGGTGCGGTGCGAAACACAAATCCAGTGTACCGGTGCGGTGCGGCGCGGTGCGAAACACAAATCCAGTGTACCGGTGCGGTGCAATTTCAAAATATAGAGGTGCGGTTCGGTGCGGTGGGACAAAAATGACTTTTGGTGCGATGCGGTGCGGTGCGGTGTGGTGCCGTGCGGTGCGGTGCGGTGCGGTGCGTGGTGCTCTTTCCCTGGAGCAGTGCGATGTGGTGCACAAAATTCCGGTGCTCGGCCAACCCTAATCTAAGTTAAGTCATTAGACACGAGTGAGGTACTGCCCATATTTTATGAAAATCAAATAAAAAACAAATAATAAAAAGTATATAAATTAATATTATTAAAAATTAAATTGAAATCCACAAAATTTGTAAAGCATGCTAAAATTGATTTTAAAAATAGAAACCAATAACAATATATAATATAATAAGATAATAAATTAATAAAAATAATTTATAAATTAACATTAAATATAATAATAATAAAAATAAATAATAATAATAATGTAATAATAAGTAATAATAATAATAATAATAATGGGTCAAATAAATGACAGATATCTCAAAAATTACGACTCGTACTAGGAAACAGATAAGATATTTGGAATCAGCGTATGAAAATTAGTAACGGAAAATGTAAAAAAAAAAAAAAAAAAATAATAATTAACAAAATAAGACCTCTTTTTACGGAGGCTTCGATAAGTGCCGACGCGGGAAAACAGAGGGTCGAAGTCCCCCCTGTCTTCCCGTCCACCGGTTCAGCTTTGCTGTGGTCGAGCCGAAGGACCCCCGGACTCTCTTTGCCTCTATTCGGGATTTATCCTTGGCGTTATTCCTTTATGTTTTTTTTTTAAAAAAAAAAAAAAAAATTGCCTCACCCGAGATATCTCGGGAAAAACTATGATAATTACAAAAAAAAAATTATTTATTAATAAATATGCACATTTTAAAACATTATACTTGTTACTATATTCAAACACGCACATGGCTTTAAAAAAAAGAATTTCTGATAATTGCGCTCCCATATCTTTTCTACATTTTCTTTTAACATCTATAATTATATATATATTATATTTAAATATATATTATTACCCCACTGTAATTATTTGATTTAGTTTACTACTATCCGCCACCGTACATCTAATATATTATAAGCACTACCTAGCTGTGTATCAACTTATTATGAGAGTCGTATATACATTACTACAACCTATATTACTTATATTCGAAATATTCATATATTATATAATATCATCGTATTCACATAGATATATACTTTATATAGTAATATAGTTATATATATAATATATATATTATATATATATATATATATATATATATATGATATATAATTACTATAACTTTCTGTTCGCTCTCCTCATAAAATAATTGTACCAGTTATGAATCTTTTACATTGTTTTACCGCATTTCTTTTTTTTTTTTTGCTACTTCTTTATTAAAATAAATTAAAATCCTGGTTTAAAAAGATTAAACCTCAACTAAGTTTGCCAATTCACGGTCCTACAAGAAACTATTGGCTTACAATGATGTGGTATATTTGAATAGATTTTAAAAGCATAATGGATATATCACATTCAGAAATTTTCAATATATAGTCAAAAAGATTTTAATTTTCTTTATACATTTTTTACATGCTAAATAATTAGCTATAGGCATATATGTTTAACATAGTCTTATATAAATTAATTTTTTTAATTTCATGGTTTAATTTTATTCATAAAAAAAATCAAAATATTTAATTTCTGAAAAAAATGTTTTTTTTGAATCTTATAAATACAATTATAAAATATAATTTTCAGTGAAAATATTAAAGTATCATATCCTAAGCCATATCTGATTAAATCATCGTCTGTTGATGGAGTTATGCATGAGGAAGAACCATGTTACGTGGCAAGTCTTTGTGTTGCGCTGGGGAGGAATGGGGGATCACTCAACGAACCAACAAAATTAAAAGCCAAAAATAATTGTAGACAGCCTCAATATATGACTTTTCTATGAACCGTTATATATCTCAAGTACGACGGACATTTATCTACTTCGCACATCTTTACATTATTTATCTATTTAAGTCTTTTTTTCATATTCTTTTTCTTTTTTCTTTAATCTTTATTTGAGTTTAAACATTTTTTCCGTTTACTAATCTTCCTATTTACGGTTCTGTTCTTGAGATGTCATTGTGTGCGTGGCTGATAGTCCTTTGTTTCTCTCCTTTCATTGACTGGTCGCAAGCGTGTTTTCACGCGAAGATATTATTCTCCAACCCGCTGAATGTAAATATATTTTCACCCTTGATAATAAATAATAATTATATGAATTTCAGTTTAATAATAATAACACGAAATGGGAAATAAAGTATTTGTAATATATACAATTAAGTAATTCTCTTTAATTAAAATAAATATCGAATATATTTACGTTGGAATAATAATAAGTAATAATATAATAATGTATTCAAAATTGGTAAAGTATAACCAAGAAATAACTAAACCTATTAAAACCTTATATTTTAATATAGATGTCCATTAGATAATAATCATCTCAAGACTTGTAATATTATAATCTGACCTTTATTTTTCGGCTTCATTAACTCTCTACCTTTTCAACATAATATAGGCCCCTTTATTATCTTTTTTCTATAGTTTACATGTTACGGATGGCTTTCTTGATATGTGAAATACTATTTTGTACGTTTGTTTAGCTGACTCTTCGTGTCGGTGCTTGATGATAATTGTAGCGCATACCTATAATGGTTTTATCATTGTTTGCTAAAGTTACTATTTGTGTCATTTGGTTATAGATCTAACATTTGTTTATGTTGACGCCTATGTCTTGACCAAGTGTGTAATAAGTTTACGGCTTGTGGATGTTAATGTAGTTCTTTTACTTGTCCGGCTGAGGGGTGAGAACGGGTTGTTAACGTCTCAGACTGTGTATATTCTGTTTAAGAGTTTGTTTTGAGTGTTCATTTTGTCTGCTTGGGGGGGTTCTGATATATTTTTTAGTTCTATTTCAATGTATACATTGTCTTATTTAGGGAGTTCGTTAATTGAAGAGATGATGTGTTGGGAGACTATGTGTCGGGTGTGGGTCAGGGTCATGGTTAACGTTAATATGATAGAGATATTGCTTGAAAAAGTAAGGAATAGTGTTACGTTTGGTGTGCCGTGTGGACTTACTGTTGTTTAAAGTGTGGAACTCTTTTGTTAATGTGGACTGCTTAGTCCTGGGCTCTTACACGCTATGTGTTAGGTTTGTGTCCTTTGTAATTGTTTCTTTCAGTTTATGCCTTGAGTTTTTATGGCTTTTTATTGATGAGGTTGCGAGTACCCTTATTATTGTTCTTTAGTATGTATTCAACTCCGTTGATCCCAGTAATTGAATCATATCTAGTAGATTCTAATGTGTGTGATATGAACATTGGTCGTTTTGTTAACGTGTTGACTGGGTGGACAGTGTTACGTTAAGGCCTGATTTATATAGGTTATGAGGATGTGATGCCTTGACAAAGTTTGTGAATACCCGAGAGTACGGTCATTGTGTGATGTTATGCTAGTATACATTTTAATCTCTTGTGTTTTCAAGTGTAGATATTTGTTCAACGTAACCTCGTATCTGGTGTTGATTTATGTTTATGTGTCATGGTTTGTCGTTGGGTTTATGATTCACAGATTCAGATGATGCTAAGTTCAAGTTCTTAAATATGGGGTGAGATACTTGTGTGTGCGGTTTGACCAATATTTTGATTGATCTGTTCTTGTATAGAGAACTTTGAAATTATTATTATGTTTTATGCCAAAATGATAACTACCCGCCAATGTAGATGGTACTTTGATCCGTGAAATTTGCCATTTATGTAATCAAGTTTTTTTTGTTGATAACCATATGGTGTTCCAGTGTGAGGTGATGTTTGCGCGGACTGGAGGGCTGGTTAATTTGATTTAGTGAGTAAACTCTGCTTTAAAGGTATTGGTAGAACATGAAAAGTTTTAGGTAAAATTGACCTTAAATTGCAATAGAGTAATAGATCAAAACTGGACAAGATAGGTGTGGAGGAGGTGGGCTGGATGGTGTTGATATTTGTAAGCTGATTACTGCTTGTAGGGCATGTTAAAAGCATAAATTCTGTGTTATGTTTGTAGAACTAAAAGGAAACTGCTGTACAGATCGTATCTTTTTATTAGTGTTTATGGTTATTTATTGTTTTGATTTGTTTTCTTTTTTCTTGATGGTTTCTGAAACATATCATTTTTGCGAAATCTTACAGATCCAATCAGTAATACTAGACACCAATATCCGTTGGTTATTATGTCGAATTTTCATTAACTAACACCCGCAGTGGCACGGGGCCTGTAAGGAGCCAACCTTCCCGATCCCTATAGTCCTAAAAGAGGTCTTTCTAGAACTTCAATCTCCCTGAATCCTACATAACACCCGTAATTCGCAGTCTCTTATACGTAATCTAAGTTAAAACTTATATTTAGGTGGTGGTGTCCCCCCTTTCGGGGATGACTCCTGGGATGTAGTGCGTATACAGCTTGAAGGGATCAACTTCAGGCGTCATGCATATCTGTAAACATCCCTGTATACTCCTGTTTAAAAATTTTTATACATGTCATCGATATCGATATTACGCTTAACACTTGATATTATGATTACTGGAGCGCGGCGGCACGGTGCGGCGGCGCGGACCTGGGAGGACAGGCACGTGTGTCGGACTCGGAGGCGCCGGGTACGCAGGCGCACACAAGGTTTAAAAATAACAACTAGATAGTGACCTCGGGATCTATGTCTTCGAGTCCGGTTGGCGTATGAACGCACAACCCGCGGTCCGGAGCCGAGCCGAGTGTCGAAGTTCGGAGTCGGAGTGCGTAAAAACTATCCTTCACGAGAAATTCGTTTTTTCGAGCTCAATTTCGTTTCTCGTTCGAGAAACGAAATCGTTCGAAGTAATAAGTAATTAATAATCGGTTATGTGTATTGTGCTGATTGTTATCGCACTCTAGTCGCGCGCGGTAGCGCGTGTGCCTCCTCGTCTTCATTTCAACTCGCGCATCGAACACTGGTGTCCGATTGATCTAATGCCGTTTAGGCTCTAACTCGTCTCGGGTTTTTGGAAAGCCAAATAGGGAATATCGGGCCGTAGCGGGGCTACGCTCCGGGGGTGACCACCCTACATATATGCAAATCCTATACGACTTGAAATTTTACACCGTGATGCGAGCTTATCCCATATACTTAAATTTCCGAATATCAGACCGATAGCTCTTATACTCGCGTTTTGAAAAAAGGTGGAGGATTAGTAGCGCGGCACAGTCTCTCGATATACTTCTTTTTAGTTATATTATATTGTATTAGATATCTATTATGTTATACTAGTAGTATATTGATATTATACCTATATAATATACTTCTATTATATATAACCTTATAACTTAAACAAACCACCACTGACCTTATGAATATGATTTCTGAGTGTATTTTAGTATATACTAACTCAATAGTAGATATAGATAGTTAATTCTATATCAGTCTTATAATTATAATAGATTATATCTTGTATGATATGTATTATTACCATAAGTTGTCTTTCCGTGAGGTATATCTAGGCTTATAGGGCGGGGATATTACACGGTGGTTGATTAGTAACTACTATTTTAGTCAATATATAGGAGTATATTAAGGGTTATTTAAGATATGTAGACCCTACCTATATATAGATATGTATTATTAAATTACACTTTGAGCGCTTTGATACTTATAACTATATTATATAATTTTAAGTAGTATGATTCTACGTAGTTAATTCTGAGAGTTATATGGAGGATACCCCTCACTATCGTATATTAGCAGGCCTAACTTTCGGTATATATTGTTGTTAAGGTTTATCTCATGTTATAGTGGTATATATGTACTATTAATCTATATTATAGTTAATTATTTATGTTACTAACAATCTTGCTATTTATATTTTCTCTTTTTCGGTCATTATAATTCTTGATCCTATTACTTTATATTTTATTTGTGATTAGAGTCGGTATAAATATGTAGTTATACTTATAATAGTTCCTTACGTTCCGGCTGTTATTCTTATTAAGTCATTAATATATATCATATATAAGTAATATATATATAATATAACTATATATATATTTATATATATTATATATTAGTTATATAGGTACTATATGATATAAGCGTATATATATCATATCAGTAAATAATATATTTATTATACTATATATATAGTATATATATAATATATTATATTATATAGTTATATAATTATGGACATTTTATTATAGACTGTTGACTGTGCCATTTATATCGGGGAAAGTTTCGATAGAGAAAGAACAACGAATTTCGGTTGGGCTTTCTCTATTTCTCGCAATTGGTCTATATTGTTAGGTGCGTTAATGTGCATTGGTTTAATTTTTTAAGAAATTAACAAAGAATTTTATATATATATTGTGTATTTATTATTATTAGTTATTATTATTATTATTATTATATTTATTATAATTATTAGTTATTATGGATTATTATTTGTATTATTATTTATACTATATTCATTTAATTTTATTATATTTAATAGTTTCAGTAATTAATCATGCTTAATTTTTGTCTAAGTTCTTTTCATCTTTTATTATGTTATTTTTCCGATTATTATTATAATTTATACGGTATCGTTTAATTTAAAGAAATTAGCTGTCCCACCCCCTTCCGGGGCGGGGCGTGGGGGGGGCCGGGGGACGGCCCGAGGCTTTGCGAGCGGGTCAACCTCCGCCTCTGCGGGACGGGGGGATGATAGTTAGAGGGGGGCCGCAGCCCCTAATCCCCGATTCAAAACCATAAAATTATATACAATATAGATGAAATATCAATTTTTATTGGGTAGGCGGTTTTCAGCAAACTTTTCGTAAATACATTATAAATTAAATGTACTGAAATATTAAATACGCTACTAGCATGGCCAGCTACTCATTTCTTATAAGCAACTATAAGGTGAAGACGACAAAAAATAGTATGGTCTAATTCTTTTAATTTTCTTAAATAATTATTACATTTAAAAATGCCATATTTACGTAATGTATTTAATCCTCTCAATATCATTGAATGTAAGTTACATTTTTATTGAGTTTTGTCCTTGGATCAGACATCTTATAAATAGCCTATAAGAATATATAAATATAAATATATATATATATTTATATGATATATTATATATTATATATATATATAATATATATATATTTAAATATTATATATAACTATATATATTATAGTTAGCTAGTTTATTATATTATAAGTATATATATTATAATATATTATTATTATAAATAATAACTTATATAAATATATTATATATATATATATATAATAAGCTTCATATCAATGGAGATTTATTTGGAGTATTTAATGAAGGAGTCGCGAGGATATTTTAACGTCTCCATCAGCCGGGATTCAAACATTGGGTCTTTCCGCTGTCGAGTATACAATGAAACCGGATGCTCTAAGCCGGCAGTATGGTCCATCCACGTCCCCCAAAAAAGACGCTTCAAGCGTAGTTTGAATGAGTTCTGGTGAGAGTCCATCAGATATTTGAGTACTTCAAAGGCTGGCCCCTATAGCACCCTTAAAGAGGGTAAGGGAGATAGGGAACGTAGAATATAGGGAATTAAGTGATTGAGGTGTAGTGGAAGGAATAATCTGGTGAGTGTTGTCGAAAGAGTGCGTCTGAGTTGACCTAAAGACTGATGGGAGAACAGTGGGTGCGTTCTAGGGAGGGTGTGAGAGTGATGGATCAAAACTCTTTTACATGGAACACAGATGATGTGGAAAAAATGAAGGGAGAAGAAGAGAAAAATGTATTTAAGTTTTATGGAATTTGCAACAGCTACGTTTGATAGTGTTAATAGAGAATTTTCTATTGGCAGGTATTGAATATGCTATGGTGTTGGTGGTAGCTTCTGAATGGAATCAAATATGTAAGAGGATAGTGAGGCGTGTGTAAGAATAATGGTGTCAAAGGTGATTGTTAGTATTAATGCGCGGAGTGTAGACAGGGCGTGTGTTTGGTCTCCTGTTATTTCAATTATATATGGATGGGGTTATGAAAGAATTTAGAGGTGGGGGTGGCTAGAAATGGTGTTTAGCAATGTGAGAATATGTGGAGAGTTGAGGGTAACCCTACCTATTAATCAGGAGGGACTGATTGGTTCTTGATGCAAAGTCTGAAGAGGGTTGAGAAGATTGTAAGAGATTGGCAGGGTGTGTTAAACGAGTGGGTTTGAAAGTAAACGTAGATAAGAGTAAGGTTATGGTTGTGAGTGAGGATAGCCTCAGTGTGAAGCTTCAGGTTAGATGGTGAGCAGCTGGAACAAGGTCTGAGTTTAAATATTTAGGGATGTGTTGGAGGAGAAGGGAACGGATGAATGCATAGTGTGAGGAAAAAGTTGTGAATGCAGGAGGTGGCTGATCAATTAAAATCGTTGTTGGATTTAAAGGACGTAAGTCTGGAGTGCGCAGCGGTTTGGCATGAGGGACTGTTGTTGCTTGTGTTTATTGTATTATGTTAGTGAACCATGGTTCTGGAATAAGAAGTATAGAGCTAAAGTGCAATGTGTCAGATGGATAGTATTAGGGGCGTGCTAGGTGTGAGAAGAATTTGAACTTATTAGAGAGGATTGAGAGATGTGTTGTTGGTGTGAAGAAAAGGTAAAGCAGGAGTAATACAATGACAAGTACTGGTCGAGATGGTCTTGGTATGTGGAAAGGGATGAGATGATATCGGTTGGTAAGCGGATGTAATAGTGGTGAGTGGTGGAACGACCGGCCTGAGAGAGTCGAGAAATAAGTTGGATTGGTCAGTAAAGCGATGTTGCAGGAGAGAAATGTGAGTTTGGCAGAGGGCGAGTAAGATGATGCATGATATGGAGAGAATGCGGGGGTTGTGTAGCTAGGAGTATGTGTGTTGTGGCCCACGCTGGCAGGGGATGAACGCCACACTGTGATACGATTTACCAATAGTGAGGACCGTCGCGGCCATGAAGCGTCACGGGTGGAATTTCTACTGATGCGACGAAGTCTTGAACTAATTAATGGTACAGGAGGGGCGTGAAGGCTGAGGCCGTTTTTGGACATTTTGCTCATATTCTCTCTACGCGTTTTTCTTTTTCCGATACTTAGGGACGTTACTCCCAATCTTGGGGAAAAAAAGGTAGATGAAGAATAATAATTAAATATATGATAATATTATAATATATAGTATATATAATAGATAAATTATTATAAATATATATATAAAATATATATTATTACAGTACGGTAATATAAGTATATATAATACTATATATATATATATATATTATATGAGTATATAATATGATATAAATAATTATTATTATATATATATATATATATATATATATATAACTATATTATATATATATCCGGTTTGGGATATATAAGATATATATATTATATATATAAGAATTATATATATAATATATATATTATATATACGGTATATAATATGAGTATATTATAATATAAGTATATATTATAATATAATATATGTATATATACGTATTTATAATAATATATATAATAATATTATATATTATATTATATATATATATATATATGACTATATATATTGCGTCTTCTTCACCTCCTCTTCTGCCCCAAGATTGGGGGTAAGTTGCTGTACAAGCATCGGAAAAAGAAACAGTAGGAGAACATGACAAGACGTCGGATAGAAAGGTCCCAGCCTACGCCTTCCCTCTGGTACCATTAATTTAAGTGAGAGCTCGCATAGACAGTAAGACTCCACCCTAGAGCATCGTGGGACGCGATTCGGACCCCACGTATGGATAAAAGTCGTCATGAAGGTTTCATCCCCTGGCCTAGTTGGCCACAGCCTGCCCCCGCCATTCTCTCATTCTCTCCTATCATGCACCTTTATTTCGCCTCTGCCAAATTCACATTTCTCTCTTCAGACCTTCTGTTCACCCGACTCGCAATCCCTTCCTTTCGGCTCTCCCAGCCGGTCGTTCCCAACACAGCTCGACCTATAATCCGCTGAATCCAACTACTGGATCATTCATCCTTTCCACATGACCGATCCATCTCCATGTACTTGCATTTATTCGCTCGATTTACCCTTTCTTCACACCACATACGACTCTCTAATACGTTCCATTCCTCTCTTTAATCAATTCTCTCCCACGTGCACACCCCTTAAGATGGCTTTCTGAAGCAAAATCTTGAACTTTAGATCTGAGTACTTCTTATTCCCAACCATAGTCCCACTACCATATCAATTAACACAGGTAACTACATACCTTCATGCATCATGCCGAACCCTAGCACACTCAAGATATAGTCCCTTCCTAGCGCACGATTTAATTGCACCAGCCACCTTCCTCGCCATTCACAACTTTCTACCACACTCTGCATCGTCCGTTCCTTTTCGACCAACATATACCCTAAATATTAAAACTCAGACACTTGTTCTAGGTGGTGCACACATCTAACATAACTTCACTACTGAGGAGTGTCGCCGCTCACCAACAACATAGACCTTACTCTTATCCCGTTCTTACTTACACCCTCCTTTTCACACACAACTTCAACTCTCTCTATGCAATTACCTCTCACAACTCTCCTCAGAATCCGGCTCACAGCAGCACAAATCATCCGCATATTAAGTAGTGGTAGGGCACCCTCACTCAGCTCCATCTCCACCATTCTAAGCAAGCATTCCTGGCGCGATCCCCACCGGTCAAATTTTTCAATAACCGCCCATCCATATACAAAACTTGAATAAACAAGGAGACGATAACACATCCCTGCCTCACTCGCTATTAATCCAAACATACCATTGACACATTTTATTCTAACATTACACGCTTCACTAACGTCAACGATACTTTTGATTCCTTCAGAACCTACCACCACACCATATATCACTAACACCTGCCATAAACGTTCCCTATTAACTCTATCATAACGCCTGTTGTAAGTCCATAAAACTCTAAATACAATTTATTCTCTCCTCCTCTCATTGTCTCAATCATCTTGTTTCAAATTGTACAAGATTTGATCCACCCTCTCTTCTACACAAACGCCCTTGTTCTTCACGCAATCATCCCTCAGTCTACTCGCTCCCCATACCTCTTCGACCAAAATAACCAGCATTACTTTCCCTACAACTAAGTAAACTTATTCCCCTAGAATTTCTACAGTTCCCCTTTTCCCTACCTTTACAAGGGTAACTATTACGCTCTCTGCTCCAATCCCTGGAACATGACCCCATAAACGCTTTATACACATACTCCAAATCCAATCAATCACCATCTCGCTCTCGCTCTCTTTGATCATCTCTCACGTAGTAATGTCATCTATAAACTGCAATTTCATCCATTCTTCAAGCTTTCACTCTACCATTTATTCCTCCTCCTTACAATAACCCATGCCCAAATACCTATTCCTGGCTTGCACCATCCCCTACACGCACAAAGCCAATCCAGATGAATCATCGATTACTGTTATATTTACAGATTTCGAAGTGTTCTTTCCACACTTCGTCGCCCTCGACATTCCATTTCACTCATTACAAAAGCAACACCTATTCATTTATTTCTATAGCCAGATGTCGTCCTTATTCTCTTATTCGAACGCTTGTCGCGCTTCCTTCCAGAGAGCTTCCTTATTTCTTTGTATGTCCTCATTCATGTCCTCCTTCCAAACTGTTCATACCTCTTGTTTCCTCCTACGTAACATCCTTTTAGTATTTCTTTTTTCTTCCTTATATAACTTCCAACATCTTTCGTTTGATCTTCATCTTTGCTTGTTTATAATTGCAACAGCACGCTTTTTTTTACCTTATAAGCCGCTTTCATCACCGTTCTTCATTCCCACATTCGCTGGCTAACATCTACTTCCTACTTCTAGCACATCCACAACTCTTTGCTACTACAACTCTTCGCTCTCTCTTCATTGCCCCCTAGATTTGCTCACGTATCAACTTGTTCATAATTCAATCGTTTTTACTAGCGAGCGCGTCTTACTACTTATCCTTATTTATTTGCCATAATCTTCTCACTCTAATTTTACCGAATATATATATATATATATATATTT
Source organism: Trachelipus rathkii (assembly GCA_015478945.1). Taxonomy (NCBI): domain Eukaryota; kingdom Metazoa; phylum Arthropoda; class Malacostraca; order Isopoda; family Trachelipodidae; genus Trachelipus; species Trachelipus rathkii. Next base: position 45,985 of record JABUQX010052321.1, read on the forward strand.
ATATATATATAATTATATAATATAATATAGTATATATCCATAGATATATATATATATTATATAAAATATAAAATATATATATATAAATATAATATAGTATATTATAAATATATATATTATATATATATATATATATAATATATTATATATCTATATTAGATATATTATATTATATATATAGTATAATATATACAGTGCCGATTGGGATTGATTGGGATTGGAAGTTTGTGTAACAAAGCGTTTAGAAGGTTTAGTTCCAAGGGATTGGAGAGCAGTAATATAACCCTATATAAGGGTAAGGAGGATATGGTAACTGTAAGGATTATAGGGGAATTACGTCTATTGAGTTGTGTAGGGGAAAGATAGTTGCTGGTATTTGCGAAAGTGCGCCGAGTGCTGAACGGATTGATTGGTGAAGAAAGAGCGTCGTTTAGCAGTAGAGAGGATGTGTGGATCAAATTCTTACATTGAAACAAATGATTGGGATAATGGGGAAGGAGAAGAATAAATTGTATTAAGGGTTTTATGGATTTTGCAACAGGCGTATGAAAGGATTAATAAGGGACTTCTATGGAGGTGTAGTGATCATATGATGTGTAAGCTTCTAATAGAATCAAAATGCAGGGCTGCGAGCCGGAGCCGGAGCCGGAGCCGCGGGCCCAGTTTTGGTTGGAAGCCGGAGGCGTAAACATTGGAGCGAACTGAGCCGATCGGGAGCGGAGGCGAATATTTGGGGGAATGGAAGTCCGACGTCGGCAGGCGGAAACTTCAGGGGGACCTGGAGCCCCGGAGCCGTCGGGCAGCTAAAAAAGAGGCGGCTCCGGCTCCGGCAAAATACAAAATTATAAAGTAATTATTAATTTTATTACTAAGTTTGTTTAATTACTATATTTATATATAGCTATATATACGGTATATATATAAATATAAAGTTAATATAAATTATATATATTACTATATATAGATATATATAATTATTATATAATATATATATATATAGTATATATTAGTATATATATTAATTAAATAATAATATGTTCATAGTATATTATATAACATATATATCATATTTCGCATATGTAACATATGTAATTTTTGTGGAATTAAATAAATCTCGGTTAAGACTTTTTTCTTAAAACAAAATGTTTTTTTGTGTTATTTTTAACAAATTACCCAGAGTCTTTTTATGTATCACTAAACTGTTTAACATATACAGTAAAGTACCCAAGACTAACTTCTAGCGTCCCTAAATACCCTGACGTATAACTACCGACGATTTATTATATAACTTATATAAGAAGAAGCAAAACGTCATTTATATTATATATTATAATAGTATAAATATTAAAATATAATATATATATATGTAAATAAATTAATATATATAATATATATAAAATTATATATTAATATAGTATATTAATATATAAAATATATATATATATATTATAATATATTTATATTATATTAATTATACTTTATATATATATATTAATAAAGTATATATAATTTATATATAAAGTTCTTATATATATATAATAAATATATAGAATATATATATATATAAAATATATAATATATAATATAAAATTATATATGCATAAAAAAAGAGATGGTATAACAGGTGGTTTGTGGGGTGTAGAGAGAAGATCAGAATGGTCACGGTAATGGATTGTATTTCTGTAGGGGAGAGTATGTGTGTAAGTAATGACTTCTTTAAACACAAATATCCCATAAGTATATTTGCAGTTGGTGATGCGTAAATGGTACGAACTACAGTATTGAATTTTGTGTTTTGTGAAGAAGGAATTTGAAGACATGTTAAGGATGTTAATCAGTGAGGGTTTAGGAATGGCATTGAATCTGGATTCATTACTGTGTTCTATTAAAGATTAAATTAAGTGGGACTGGATGGAGAGGAAGTGATACGTGAGTGAAAGTGGAGTAAAATTAAGAGTGAGAAGTTTTATGAACAAGGTAATAAGGATAGCTATTTAAGAAATCTCGCAAAAAAAAATTAGTTAAATGAGGAAAAGTTGAAACTGAATAAATCTGGAAGGCAAATGAGGGAAATGTGGATGGGCTAAAGTAGAAAGTAAGAATGATAACAGTGAGTGGTGGAATGCAGAGGTGATGCAAGGGTACAATGTAAGTGTTGTTAAATGTACTAAAAGCAAAATGATGAAAGTCTTCAAGAAATGATTTGAATTAATTAAGGAGGGGAAAAAAGGAATGCTAGAAGATGCAATACGTTAAGAGAAAAGAGAACAGGTGAACTGACAGTTTGGAAGAGGAGAATGGAGGACGATTACATAGGAAATTAGTAAGCTCTTCGCTATGAAGCGCGAAAGTGTAAGAATAAGAGACTAAGGGGAACCTGCTTAGAATAATGGAAATATGCGATAATGTTGTAGCTGAAGAAATAGGATGTGAGTGGAGGTCGTGGAAAAGCAAACAACTTACTAATCTGTTCTGTACAGTGGCAGTAATGATGAGGTGATAATCGATGTGTGGGTTGTTGGTGGAGGAAGGAATAGGTATTTTGGGGGATGAGTAATTAGCAAGAGGAGGAAATGGGTAGGAGTGAAAAGGTTGAGAAATGGTAAAATTCTGGCAGGTGATACGAGATGAAGATAATGGTTGAATGAAGAACGGTGAGGCAACGATGGTGAATGATTGATATCTTGAACGTGTGTAATAACGTATGGAGGGTAATTTGTTTCGAGGATTGGAGTAGAGTTGCCTAGTTAATCAGTACTTTAGGTAAGGTTAAGGGAGATAAAGGGATCGATGAAATTAGTAGGGTATTTAGTAAATTTAGTTATTGTAGGGAAAGATTAGCCTGGTGTTTGGCGAAAGTGCGCGGAGTGACTGAAGACCGAATGGGATGAACAAGCGTGCGTAGGAGTGGTAGAGGATGGTGTGGATAATATCTTTACATTGAAGCAAATGATAGGAAAATGAAGAGGGAAGAAAAAATGTATCAGTGTACATGCATGACAAATTGTGGTATGTATCTAGGTAATAGGAGAGTTCTTCTAGCAACATAACAGGAAATAATTTTTAATAGTTGAGAATGGGAATCAAAATCAGTATTAGAATCGCATAATTTTTAATTACTAGTATGTAAGAATAGAATTTCAATTAGGAATCGGTTTAGTATTAATCGCGGAGTGAGGCAGGGTTGTTGTCCACTTGATCATATTTGTATATGTGGGGTAAGAAGAATCTGAAAGTGCGGGTGCAGAAATGTGTTAGAAATGGTGGAGAATGT
>JABUQX010052322.1:7500-15891 GCA_015478945.1 Trachelipus rathkii
TATATATATACAAATACCAGATTAAATTACCAGCTAAACTGTTGGTTCACTGACATCTAAATAGGTTACTACCCTTGAAACTGTTTCGTTATGTAAAAAGAGAAATACATAATTAAAAGGGCATCAGTGTGAATTAAACTCTATATTTGAAAAAAAATAAAGTATGTTGGAGAAACAGTATTACGTGCAGCCACAAGGTTACTAGTTGGACGGAATGAGAAAATAAACTTTCTCCTACTTTGGTAATTTACATTTCTTTGTAACGACTTTCGTACGAACCTTATCGTGAGTATCGAAACTTAAAATTTCAGCATTCTAACACTAGATAATCATCGTCAGCGCAAATTTAGAGATAGATTCTTCAAATCGATAATTTTCAGGAAAGAATGGGTGGAACAAAAAAATAACGGTCAACCTCAGCTAAACACCAGGGTAAAAAAATTTAAGTACCTTCAAATTTAGTATATAAGTAGATATTTGAAAGTTTGCAATAATACTCAATGAATAAAGTCCATCTTTATATATATATATATATATAATATATATATATATATATATATATATATATATATATAATATATATATATATATATATATATATATGATAATATAGTATATAATATATATATATATATATGTTTCTAGAATTAGAAGTTTAGATTCTCGGTAATCTGTGGGGGATAAGGTCGAGTACACATAATGATGCGAGAAATCGATTTAAAAACAAATATCGATAGGTCAGAAAGAAAGCTTAAGTATAACCCATATATAGTATATAGTGTAAAATTAGATTTCGTCAATGAAATAAAGATCAATAATTTTTTATTGATTTGAAAATAAAACATATATTTCAAAAACAAACTCTGTTTCGAAAAATCCACTTCTCAAGCTTCGGTTACATTGCAACACTTTTTGTTTACTAAGTTTCTCTTAATATGCTTTACGACCTGAATGACGATTTCTTTAGCTCTTGGGATCATAAACAAACTGAGCCGAAGATTCGAAATTAGCCTTCTGAGTCACGATTAATTCTGGACCCTAATCCCATTCTAAATCCAATCCCCAATCAAAGAATGAATCCAAATCCGGAGGTTTGGTTTTCGATAAATATATTTGTGATTTCAAGTCAGAAGAGGGATAGAGAGACAGAGAGAATGGTGGGGGAACGAGAGGGAAAAACTTTAGGGAGTTAGAGAGATTAGAGTAGGGGACAAGAGGGACATGGGAAAGCAATCCTTTTAAAAGGGTTAGACCAAAGAAAATTCATTTCGTTTGAGCTATCATTGCTTAGATAACAGCTAAAGAAATAGCTCTAGGTATTGTTAGTAGAGGCTCGAAAAATTACATATAAAGTTTCTTTTGAAGAGTGAAACATTAAATTCAATATGCATATTTGAACATATTATATGTATATATATTTATATATATCCTATAATATACAAATGTGTATATTATTTTTTTTTCCTTTTAATTATAATAATTTAAATATAAAGAGAAAACAGGCTAATATCTTAGTGAGATAAATAAAGAAAGTTTCTCACTCAACCATTTCCATCACTTGGACAAAGGTAAAAATATTGAATTGTTAATACTTTGAATAATAATAATAATAATAATAATAATAATAATAATAATAATAATAATAATAATAATAATAATAATAATAATAATAATAATAATAATAATAATAAAAATAATAATAATAATAATAATAATTAAAAATAATGCTAATAATAAAAAATTAATAATAATAATAAAAAATAATAATCTTTAATAATTTAAACTACCTTTTAATTTTCAATATTTTATTGTTTTTATAATAAAGTATGTTTGCCATGTTTAATGAAATAATAAAATATAATCTTATAATTGATATTTTTTATTTTTGAAATAGAATGTAATTAATAATCATATTATAATCGATACTTTTATTTAATAAAAATATAGATTATAATATTAATATTCTTGAAACAATTTTTATATGTTAATGATATAAATTAAAAAATGTTATTTGAAATAATATTGTTTATATTGGATATATTGGAAATATGATACTAATTGATTTTTAATTAATATGTTATATTTAGTAAACTCATTATTTTAGAGTTCATTTAATTTATATTGTATTTCTTTGTTTTTTTTTTTTTATATATATACAGGTGTTTGAAGATAGTTTGGAGATAGTTTTTCGTGTTTAATAAAGATGAGAATTTAAGCGTGTACTTCTTTTAACCAATGGTCGGATGTTGATGGGGATATACCAGTGTTGGAATCCCATAGGTCTAAATAATAAAATTTCGACCACACTGGCTTCGCTTTCCAGGATATTTGAGGTCGTAATCTTCTCATTTTGCAGTGGTCACTGCCGTCTTCGCGTTTAGCACCGAGTTAGTGGCCTTGTTACGTCTACAAGACAAAGGCCGTAAAGGACAGATGAGAGATTCGCTTCTTACACGAATCCGTGGACATTTCTTCTGAGACCCCAAGAGCCCATTAGTTTCTCAATCTTTTTAGTCACTTTCCATGAAGTGACCAGAGTGACTCTTTGTCACTAACAGACGATTCCAAACTCAACCTTTTCCAAGCAGTTAAAGGTGGAAAATATCAACCAGATTTATCAAGTGTGAGTAAAAAGTAAAAATAAAGAATTACAATTTATACATAAAATAGACTTCACATTAAATATAAAGAATAGAATTATATACAAATGGTATTTGTTATATTGGAGTCGTGAGGCTTTAATATGCATAATAGGCATCTTGTTTCATAATTCCAATAATAAAACACACAATAAAAAGTGTTTTTTTTACATTAATAAAGCATATGTTAATGCTTCTCACCAGAGGTGACAGAAAATTCACCATAAAGGGCCAATAGAAAAAAAGAAAATAAAAAGGCCTTAGTGTTTTTTTTTTTTTTTTTAAATATAAAAAATAAAACTAGAGAAATTAAATTATCACAAAGTGTGAAAAATAAATTTATTAAAGACGTTATTTTTGAAATTTGACATTATTGTCTTCATTTTTTATTGTTATTTTTTTTTTGTTTTTTTTGAATCAAAATTATCAAAAAATAATATAAAAAATCGTTTGATTGCATTCTTTTCTTATATGTATGGTTCCTGAGGGAAGTTTTTTCAAGATATACATAAAAAATAATGCAATCAACACCTTTAAAATAATTAATTAAAAGTCAGTTAATTAATATTTTTTTATTCTTCTAAATGATAGAGTAGATTTAGTAAATCAATTCTGTGAAAAAAGTTTTACTAAATTAGCATTATTAAAGTAATTAGAGCCATAGAAAGATTAATAAAATTCAAAACAGCAGATAGCAAAGCATAAATTGAAGCAGAAAAATCTTAAGTAAAAAAAGTGTGTTCGTGAATTTGTTCTATTTATAATAGTAGAAAAATTGAGTTCGATTAAAAATAATATCATTCAACGAACGTATGTATGGAGTTGTAAAGGAAAATTTGGGGAAGGGAGAAAGTGGCACTGGATGGGGGAATTGCATTCAGAGGGAGGAAATTGAAATCTTGGCCCAGTGAACGATTCACTCAGAGACCGATTCATTCAGTGACCGATTCACTAATTTTTTCCCCTTTCGCTTTGTATTCTCTTTACACACACAACACACACACATCATATATATGTACCAGTTTGAAATATCATTGTTATAAAAATAAATCTTTGCTTAACAAACTACTCTGACGATATTAAAAAAGTTTATCACATATAGAGATTAGTTGAAAAAAGTTACGATAGTTATGGCATTCTGGCTTCATTTAAAATTGTTACGAATCTGTAATTTTAGTTTTACACATATAGTGTGATATATATATTTTGATATTGTGTTAACTTATTTTAAATCTTTCCTACAGAAATTGGTCTATTAATTTGGTCAATAATTTGGTCTATACATTGTTCGATAATATGGTCAAAGTAATTGATGAATTGAATTGTTTATTTGGACAAAACATTTGCTTTAAACTTTTGGTTTTATATTTTGTTGAAAATTAGACATTTAAACTACAGAATTCATTAGATAAGATCTTGAATATTCCATACTGAGGAAAAATTGTGAACGTGTTTGGAAGTGGCTAAATAAACCTACGAAACCTAGTAAATTGTTAATTTCGACTGGAATGCCTATCAAGATTTGAGAAAATACGATGATGGTTTGACGATCGATGCATAAAATGTGTGAACAGGATTTTTGACGCTTACGCTAAATTGAGGAAGGATACATTTATAAAATTTAAGTATTCCAATATATCGTACTTGTATATTCTATTCATTTATTTACTAATAGTAATTTACATTTATTTATTTAATATTTATGCTTGTGTTGTATAATAATAATAAAAAACTATTTATTTATTTGTTAATAACGTATGTTAGTTACTTGCGAAAGAGTTATCGAACTTTAAATTACAAAAAATTGGTCTGTTTTTCCTGCTAAAAGAGTTATCGAACTTTAAATTACAAAAAATTGGTCTGTTTTTCCTGCAAGCTTTTTGAGAATCGATTTTAGTAATTGTGGGTTTTTGGATTCGCCCACAATTTGGAGGTCCCACCGAGATTGCTCTTTTTCGCTGGGTTGTTAGTTACAATTTTTTACTAATAAATTAAATTGTTAAAAATGAATAATAGTTATATGAAAAATTCTTTGCTAAAAAATTTAAACTGTTAAAAATGAATAATAGATATATGAATACGTATTTATTTATTTAATTTTTCATTCAAGTTATCTATTTATGCATTCTATGCACTTATGTATCTAAAATATTTCGATAACTAATTTGTTTAATATTTTTAAGGTAAAAAGAAAAAACTTGACAAGTAAAATGGATCAGGAAGTTCATGGCTTAGGGACAAATGTAATGCCGGAGGAAGGTTTGGAGAGCGATGAATTGGAAGAAGATTTATCAATTCTCTTGGATGAATTGCCTGAACCTCAGAAAACGGAATACAAAGAAGGAAAAATTTCATTATCAACAATGAATCTTATATTTCGGATGAATAACGAAAAACATGCTAAAAAAATAAGACGATCGCAGCTACCACCTTTAGCTGGTGCAGTAGGTGTAAGTTCTGGAACCGAGGAGTGTAAGTTTCCTATTAGTGTAACAACTTCTGGTAGTACGGGTGAGAGTCGGGTAACAACAGTATATTGTGCTCCTATTTGTAGTACAACTCCTACCGTTACTCAAGTGTGCCCTCCCCCATTTTCAAATCATCATACCCCATTTACTACGCTGGCACAATCTCCATATTTTAATACACCTATTAATCAAAATAATTCAGTTGCTGCTTCAGCAGCACCGTATATGTCAATCATTTCAGGTAAAAAGGTGCCAGAAATATCTGTGTTTGATGAGTCAGATTTGCAGTCTCTGGATGAGTATTTTATAATATTTGAAAATTTTTGCAATACCAAATATGGTTCTGATAGGCAATATTGGTTAATGGCCCTTGAAAATAAACTTAAAGGCAGCTTCTTAACTTATTATAAGATGAATGGTGGTCCTACTTCAAATTATAACATTATAAAAAATCAATTATTAAGCTATTATAAAACCACTAAAGAGTTAGGAAATATTCAGCAGATATCATTTTTTAATGTAAAATATGGGGGTGAGAAAATTCATGATTATATGGCCAAAGTTCGATTTTTGTTTACAAAGGCTTATCCTCTTATCGATCCAGAGACCTCCGATGAACTCTATGAGAAATTAAAAAATACTCTACCTGAGAAAACCAAAAAGCTGGTCGCAAGTAAGTATGTGGAAATGAAATCTATGTTTAATATGAAAATGTCGTACAGTGCCATTCAAAATTTTGTGCTTGCTCTAGAAAGTTGTAATGAGACACTGGTTTCCGAAAGCAGTCCCACTTATTCTTATGCTGAGAATGATAAAGGTGAAAGGGAAGTAGTCAAGCCTGTGCGTCCCAGAGTATACTTTAACAGCAGCAGAAATGTAAATCAAGAAAAAAGTGAAACAAAAGAAAAATGCATCCATTGTAGTAGGTTAGGGCATGTATCTGAAAAGTGTTTCAAGAGGCTTGGTTTGTGTTACAGATGCGGATCAGATACTCATTTGATCTCAAAATGTGAAGAAAAACCAAAATCTTTAAGAGAAAAAAAGGTTGAAAAAATGGAAATCCCGGTCTGTCAATATTGCGACAAAAAAGGACACATTGCCAAGTTTTGCTGGTTTGCCAATCCAAAATTAAGACCCAAGAGGGAAGAAAGAAAGACAACAATAACTTGTCGGAAAAAGTAACAACTAAGGTGAACAGTGGGGTGACCTTAGGTGTAAAAAACAGATATGAAGTATTTTGTGATGAAATCGATAATGAAATCCCAGCTACTGAGATAAACAAAGAAAACTCTCCTACTGATTGTGATTTTGAAGAGCCAACAGATATAAATGAAAATTCTTGTAAAGAAGAATCTCCGGAATTGGAAAATGAAAAAGAACCAGATTTGAGACTTGTTACTCCAGAACATTTATCCACACTCCAGCCTATCAGAAACTCCAGAACATTTATCCACACTCCAGCCTATCAGAGTTCCGATTGAAGATATCTCAAAAATACATCAAAATATTTTTATAGTGAAAACAAAATACGAAGCCTTACTGCTTAACTTGGAACATATAAAGAATGAAACTAGTTCAGAAATAACCAGGAAAATAAAACTGAATATGACACAGATCAGTAATATAGAACAAAAACTTAAGTTTTCTAATTTCTTAGAACACTCAGATTTTACCAATTTATGTAGCATAATGCTAGATTTAACTGAATTTCAAATAAATATTTTGCAATTACGAGCTGAAGAGAAAAACTCTGCCGTTGCAGAATTTCTGCATCTTTGTGACGAACTGTCAGTTAGCAATATCTCTTCAACTATGACATCTTTGAAAAATATCCAACACACTGAAATTGCTACTTTGTCGGGAAACCTTATAAATATTCCGCTTCTCCCAGAACAACGAAGGTTATGCCACAAACAACTTTCAATTTAAGCAATTTTCATCCTCTCACAACTTCCATCCAGGCAGATTAACCAGAAATAAAGCTAAAGAATTAGGAATTGTTGTAAATGAACTTCCTGGTCAGGTAAAATAAACAAGGTCTGTGTTTTTTGTACATATTTTTTATAGATAAAAATGTTCATTTCTCGAAATTTTTATTATTTTTCTTAAGGGGGGGAAGTTGTACCAGTTTGAAATATCATTGTTATAAAAAAAATCTTTGCTTAACAAACTACTCTGACGATATTAAAAAAGTTTATCACATATAGAGATTAGTTGAAAAAAGTTACGATAGTTATGTCATTCTGGCTTTATTTAAAATTGTTACGAATCTGTAATTTTAGTTTTACACATATAGTGTGATATATATATTTTGATATTGTGTTAACTTATTTTAAATCTTTCCTACAGAAATTGGTCTATTAATTTGGTCTATTAATTTGGTCTATAAATTGTTCGATAATATGGTCAAAGCAATTGATGAATTGAATTGTTTATTTGGACAAAACATTTGCTTTAAACTTTTGGTTTTATATTTTGTTGAAAATTAGACATTTAAACTACAGAATTCATTAGATAAGATCTTGAATATTCCATACTGAGGAAAAATTGTGAACGTGTTTGGAAGTGGCTAAATAAACCTACGAAACCTAGTAAATTGTTAATTTCGACTGGAATGCCTATCAAGATTTGAAAAAATACGATGATGGTTTGACGATCGATGCATAAAATGTGTGAACAGGATTTTTTGACGCTTACGCTAAATTGAGGAAGGATACATTTATAAAATTTAAGTATTTTACTATATATCGTACTTGTATACTTGTATATTCTATTCATTTATTTACTAATAGTAATTTACATTAATTTATTTAATAATATTTATGCTTGTGTTGTATAATAATAATAAAAAATAATATTTATTAATATTTATTTACTTATTTATTAATAACGTATACTAGTTGCTTGTAAAATAAAGAAGTGAAATTGTAATTACTTTTAAACCCAGCTGAAAGAGTTATCGAACTTGAAATTACAAAAATTGGGTCCTGTTTTTTGCCTGCTAAAAGAGTCATCGAACTTTAAATTACAAAAAATTTGGTCGTGTTTTTTTCCTGAAATTTTTTTGAGAATTGATTTTTTATTTTGGGTTTTTGGTTTCGCCCAAAATTTTTTTTTTTTTTTTTTTTTTTTTTTTTTTTTTTTTTTTTTTTTTTTGTAATTGAAAGCTTACGGTTTTAAGTAAAAACTTATATATATATACTATTATATATATATATATATATATATATATATATATATATATATATATATATATAATCTATATATATTTATAATTATAATAT
>JABUQX010052323.1:5000-7500 GCA_015478945.1 Trachelipus rathkii
TATGTAATACAAGTATTAAACGTGTTAAAAATATAAATTTGGGTAAAAAAAACCATGTAATAACTTAAACTACTACTTAGCATTACTGACCGCATATATTTTTTGGTAAAATAACTTACAATTACTGTTATGCGTCTGATTCTCAAAACTACGATACTGTCAAGAAACCAATTTACAATATTTAGAATCACGTATAAAAGCTTATTCGTGGAATGTTTATATAAAAAAAAAAAACAAAAAATTTAATAAAAAAAAAAAATTATTATTATTCATTTTTAATCAACATTCCTGTAATAAGCTTTTATAACCGCCTGATTCCAATATGTTAATTGTTTTCTGTAAGTTATCGTCAGGTACCGAGATATTGCGTACTTAAATGTAGAGTTGGCCTATTTTTTTCCACGTTCATTAATTATCATAAATATAATATATAATACACGGTAATATAATACATATATACCTAGGTATTTATACTTATATTTATATAATATTAATGGGAAAAATTATTAAAAACTAAAAAAAAAAAAAAATTATTTATACATGAAAATATAGTTAAAATGGCTTAATTTTACATTTCGGCAGCACAAAAATAAAAACTTAAGTCTCCGTCGATTATTTACTGGAGGTTTTTAACAAAATACTTGAATTGTAATATAAAATCGAATTAGTTGTAAATCGATTTTTGTAATTAGAATCTGATAAAATAAAAAACCAGTGATCGCCAATTGTGGGTGCATTTTGCAAATAGATCTTAGTTGCGTTATTGCTACTAGTTGCTGAGATATTGTTTGTTTTATCTTGGGGCTTTTATCCTTAATTTATTATTTATTGCTAATTTAGTGCAAAATTTTACTGCTTTTATTGCTTATTTATTAGTTGTTTCATTTTCCTCCATTGTTTGCAATTTTATTTTTTTTAATAAAATCTAGTACCTTCTCATATTTTGAGTTGGCAACACTGTTAACAAAACATCGGATTCAGTATTGGTTCAAACTTTGTATTCGTCGGTTATGTTAAGTGGAGTTGTCAGAGTAAGTTTAGAAATGAATTTTAGTAATTTGTTTCATATATGCAAAACGATTGGAGTTTGCTAGGTTTTTTAGCATTGTTTTATTCTGTACAAGATGTAACAGTAGCAAAGGTATCAATGTACGTTGATTTTAATCCAAAAACAGTTGTAGACTGGTTTAACTTTTTCCGTGAAATACATATATATATATATATATATATATATATATATATATATATATTTATTATATATATATATAATATATATTATATATATATATTATATTATATAATATATAGTATATATATACAGTATAATCTTTCGGCAGCTACTAAACAGTCTTCCAGTAAAAGTTAGAGCTAGTTTTACGGCATAGTGGATCAGTAAAGTTTAAGGCTACTTTTACGGTCCAACAGCCCCTCTATAAATTGAAGTATTTAACCCTTTTTAGGGGGCTTCGAGCCGATGGGGACGAAAGGGGGGATTTTCACACCTCCGAGGCGGATGGTCGGTATGAACCCCGGCACACCCCAAAGACCAAAGGCGGGGGTTCCGAGACGCATCCCCGGAGGGGGGATTAGTCCCCCCGTAGTCCACCAGAGGCGAGAACCCCGACTCCTGACAATCGTGGGCGGACTTACCCGTGGAATTCCGTTAGTGATATACTCCAAAAAACAATAAATCCCAAAAAGGAGTACTTTTGGACATGTAATTCGCACAATCCTATTCGCTACTCTATAAATCTCAAAACCATTTGGAACATTATATAATATAATATATATTATTATTATATATATATATATATATATAGTATATAATATATATATATATATATATATATATATATAATATATATATATATATATAATATATAATATCTAATAATATCATATATACTTAGTATCGAATATACCAAATATCGATTTTAATGTATCGATGATATACAAAGTATCGATTTTTCGATTTGAATCGAACCCCACAAATATCGAAAAAAAATCTAAAAAAATTAGTGCTGGCCGAAAGTAAAATTTTACGCCAGTTTAAAATATAGTTTACCAGTTTTTTAAACCCCGCTACCAGAGTTTACCCCAAAAGTGAAACCACTTAATAACTTAAAAAATTAATATCACTAAATACAATTACATACATGAAAACTCTTAATTTTACACACCTTTTTATATACTGTTAATGCGAAATGATGATCTCTTCAGTCTTAGAGATTGTGCAGACCTTAACATTTTTTTGCAATTTTTCAAAAAAAAAATTTTTTAAATGGGGGAAATTTTTTTGAACTATAGTTGTAATTTATTGAATTTAATTTTGAAATAATATTAAAATAATAGTCTTTTATCTACCAAAAAAACCTTTCCCCAATTTCATAGCGGTTGTCATTATATGAAAATATAGCACATTTTATAAACTTACCGGTTTTACCCACCAAAACCAGTTTTCCCCCAATTTGAACGTGTATATATATACTATATATATATT
>JABUQX010052323.1:12500-27500 GCA_015478945.1 Trachelipus rathkii
GTCTGTGCTCTCAATATGCGTAATTTGCGCCCTAGAGGGTTGAAGCTTTTTGGAAGTAGATACAACCTCCCTCCTTGAATAGGGGCCTGCCCGTGAGTGGTGGTGACAACTGTAAAAAAAAATCTTGAATGCGATAAATGTGGCAAATGAATCTGAATCTCCTAATTCCCCCCATCAATAACATAACTTCAGCATATCCAGAAATCGTACTTCTTTCAACATTACCCTCAGATTGATCATATGCCGCAACCACACAAATTTTGACCTTTGTCAAACTTAAATTAACCTTTAGACTTCTAGTATCAGCACACACAAATCGCCAATAGCTCTTCTACCACACACTCACTCATCAGTAAATGCAAATCCTTTTATCCCCCTCTCATTCCTTCCACAGCAAACACAAGAACCACTTCACACCACATCTTCACTCATTTTTCCACCGTTCCTTTCATCTTTGTTCAAGTCACATACGAGCAAATCAATTGCCTTTCTAATATACATCGCATCACCTCTCCTCACTCCCTCAACATTTATTCCTCTGAACATTTCATATACAGATACAGATACAAGATACATTTTCGCCGAAGGAAAGAAGGGCGCTTACTGCGATCACGACCTTCTCTGAGCCATGCATTAGCTTACCTGGCAAAAGTACAGTGTAGTAGCAGCCAACCTAACTACCACCGTTCCGCTTAGTCGCTTCTACGACACGCAGGCAATACGATGTGGGCAATTTTTTCCTCCCCACACATAGGGATATGATATAAGGGATAAGAATGTCTGTAAGATGTTGTCTTAAGAAGAGGGTGTGGATATACTAAGAAGTGTATATGAATTAATGTTTGTCTGGAGATGACTGTGGATATGAAAGCATAAGCAGAAAGGCGAACCATTAGGCACTGGAAAGTCATACATCCATAAGCCAAATATATTATCATATATATATATATATAGATATATATACTATATATATATATAATATAAAATATATATATATATATATATATATATATATATATATATATATATATATATAATATAATTATATATAAGTATATATATATAATTATATTATATATATATATATATATATATAACATAAAATTATTATTACATTATTATTATTATTAATTATTGAGTTTGAAATATTATTTCAAAATTCTTAATTATTGGTTCAATTACTTGGTTTGAGGAAAATTTGGATCAAGAATAGGTTCAGCAACAATTTTGAAATTATCGCTATGAACAGCGATCTCTCGTCCACTTTGCAAGCATTGTAATATAAATCTGTTTCTTCCCAGAATTCCGACAACCCTGTACGGTCCGACCCATCGTTTGTGTAATTTCTTAGGTAATCCAGAAGGTTTTATATTTAATATGTACACACGACTATCCCACGAGACATATCCTATCCAGAGGCTTTATCTTAACGTTTGTCTGTATGAGATTTGTTCGTTTCAATCTCTAAATTTTTCCTTAGCTATTCATCAACGAATCAAATTCGTACGGTCTTGTCTAATCTTTTAACCTTCAATGACTTGGTTGAAATCTTTATTATACCTAGAGAAAGGTGTGATTAGTTATCTGACATCGTAAGGTAGCGTTATTGTAATCGAATATAAGGAAAAATGTGGACTTTCCCTCTAGCGTCTCATTGTAAGTGCTGTTCAAAACACAATTGAACGAATGGAAGGTAGGATGCCCAATCGTTACCCTTTTCATTGACTAACGACGCAAGTACTCTTTTACTTGTAAATCACAACGTTCCACGTTGTTTTCTTTCTTGAACAGAAGAAAGGATAGAAAATTTCAAACCTTGGGAATTTTCCAAAGCGTTAACATAGCTGTTAAAAAATGAAGGAACGAAATCACCTGCATCTTTCGCAAAAAGAACTGAAGGAGTGTTATGTCGAACGATAACTCTATGAAGCAGAGCGTTTGCTATATGAACACCATTTACCGAAGGTATGGGACACAATTCAACATACCTCGTAAGTGAATCCTTGAAAACCAGAATATATTTAGAACCCGTTTTAGAACAAGGAGGAAGTGGTCCAATGATATCAGTGTGTATTCTACTAAACGGCTGATATGCGATTGGGTACTTGTAAATAGATGCACGCTTAGGAATGTTCCCCTTAACACGTAAACAAGAAGGACATTCTTTACAAAATTGCTGAACAAGCTTTGATAACTTCGGAAACGTGTAACGTTCTCTGATTCTTTTCTCTGTGCGTAGAGCACCCATGTGGCCAGAGCCAAGCGTACAATGATTGAGATTTAAAACAGTATAAACCAAAGAATTTGGAACTTCAATGAGATATTGCATCTCCTTCGTAACATAATATAATATATTTTTAATATATGCATGTGGATAACAGAACGTGTTACCCTTTTCTTTGATAAACTTTATAATAGGAGCTAATCTTTCACATTTTTCTTGTTCGGTTTTAATCACTTCGAACGTAAGATTATAAAGCTTTTTATCTGCGAATGAAGAATCAATATTTGACACCAAAGATATAGGAGAAATAGAAGGTGGTGGACATCTTGAAAGAATGTCTGGAACAATATTCTTTTTACCTTCGATAAACAATATTTCAGGGTTAAATGCGTTAACCTTTACAGCCCATCTGGCCAATTTATGTGTCAGATCCTTACTTTTGAAAATTTGTACCAGAGGTTTGTGATGATCTGTATAGATCTTTATTGGATACCCATAAACTATATTCCTAAATTTAGACAATGACCAAGTTATCGCCAAGGCTTCTCTGTCAATCGAGCTATAGTTTCTCTCGGCCTTGCTCAACATTCTTGAAGCGAATGATATTGGTCTGTCGTTACCATTTGAATCTCTCTGTGCGAGAACTGCCCCAAGACCTATCCCACTGGCGTCTGTGCATAAAATAAATTCTTTATTGAAGTCTGGAAATTGCAATAAAGGTTCTAAAATTAACTTTTGCTTGAGAACATCAAAAGCTTTTTGTTGCTCTTCTTGCCAGACGAATGTTACACCCTTTTTGAAAAGAGCTGTGATCGGCTGTGCAACAACAGAAAAATGAGGAATAAAATTGCGGTAAAACGATGTGAATCCCACGAAAGAACGTGCTGAGCTAATATCTGTAGGTACTGGAAATGATTTGAGTACTTCTAACTTACTAGGATCTGCAGACAGACCTTCACTACTAATAAGAAACCCTAAATAGACTAATGACCTTTTGAAAAAGTTCGCTTTTTCCAACTTGATTTTAAGCTTCGCTTTCTTTAAAGCATCAAACACTAACCTTAAACTACGATAGTGTGAATCTATGTCTTTAGAATAAACAATGATGTCATCAAGATAGATGAGCGCGTGAATACCTAACAGGTGAGAAAGAGCTGCTTCCATTAATTTGCAGAAGACCTGTGAAGAATTTCTAACTCCATTTGGAAGTAATTTATAATGGTAATGTCCTCTATGTGTAGAGAATGCAAGGTATGGGCGACTATCTTTATCGACTTCTACGCCATACGGATTTGAATTAAGATTCAGACTTGAATAAACTTTGGAATCTCCTAACTTAGAAATCGTATTTTGCACATCTGGCAATGCAGTTTGTAAAGGAACAACATATTTGTTTAATCTTCTAAAATCTAAAATAACTTCCGGTTTTAGACTCCCTTTGACTGGAAGAACTAAGAGTGGATGCGAGTGCGGTGAATCGGATGATTCTATATATCCATCCAACATGCATTTGTTCACCCAGCTATCAATATCAGATTGAAATTTGTGCGGAAGAAGGTAGTTTGGAGTAAATATATACATCGGACGATCGGACGTTAATTCTAAATTAAACTTACCCAAAGGACATACGTCGACACGATCGTTACTAAGAGCAACTACTTCTTTATTTTCTATTAAGAAATCAAGGATGGTTTCTAACTGTGACGCATCCTGTAACACCACTAAATCCGCTTCTTTCTTCGACTTTGAAAGCAAAATTTCCCTATAAACATCGCGTAATTCAGCGCTAGAAAGACCCTCGGATGTATCTATCCGGTTTATATTTGAATAAGAACTACGAAAACCCAAAGAATTTGCTTTAGAAACCCTTGTATTCTTATCCATAGTGACTGGAGCTGAACTTAAATTAACACATTTGACTAAAATTGTGCCATCTTTTACACCACTTAACACATTGGCAAAAATGACATTTGAAACAATATTCTTCTCAGAAACGAGGTAAACTTCTTCAGGGGGTAAGGTTCCCGCCTTTGAACGAACATCAACGGACAATATCGTCGTTGAATAAGCATTAAATTGAACGGTACTCGGCAAAAATAAATCGTAACTTTCATCGTCAAAAATTATAATTTCCTTTCTTCGCTTTTGGTGACGTCATCACCACCTTGCCAGAATATTTGCATTTTTATTTTAGCGCAAATATTTCCTTGGATCTTTCCATTTTCTGGGCAAAACCTGAGTTCTAGAAACAAAATTATTTCGATTATTAATCATATAAAACTTTACTTATTTTCCCTATCGCAACGGTACTCGGCAAAAATAAATCGTAACTTTCATCGTCAAAAATTGAAAGTTCATGCACATAAGACTCGTGCTCGAAGTTAATAGATTGCGTTTTGCAAAAAGAAACAGTATTATCGACTTTAAAATCGTCGTTAAGAACATTTTTATCATGCGATAAAGGATTAAAAACAGAATTTTTATCATCAAGGAGCGGACTCCACACAGTTAAAGGAATACTACTTGTGCCCCTTTCGTCATTCATAATTAACATTTCATTCTTTAAATCAAAAGAAATGGGCAACGAAGCGAGTACATCAGTGCCTAACAACATATTCCCACTGAAAGTACACTGGTTGTTAACTATGATTACATGAATATTGAACAGTCTATCGTTCAACAGAAGCTGGAGTTTTACGCGACCTAAATTTGGGATCACGTTTCCAGATATGGATTTCAGCACTATGTTATCCTCTTTCAATTCTAAAGGATAGTATTTTCTTAACCTTTCGAACGTCCCCTGACGTAATAAAGAAACACCCGACCCAATATCTAAATAACTTGACATCTCGTAGATAAACTCATACTCTACCGTGAGTTTTACTTTTAGAAAATAGCTCTTACCTATTGCAGGAATATCATCTATTTTATACACATTTGAAACAGACGATTTATTGAAAATATTTGTAATATTAGCCTCTAATGGCGCAACTACGACGTTCTGAGGCAGAAAACTCGTAGCCTTTCTCAAAAATTCGACTTAGGAAAATAAGAAAACTGATCCTGATTTCGATCAAAACTCGGCGGATTACGGAAATTTGAACATCGATTTCGTACTGATTGATGCGGAAAATAAGAATTACTAGAATACATTGCATGCCTTTGTGAGTTATATTTCTCAGATTTATAATGAAATTGCTTATTTGGATTATAATCAGGATCCAATAAGTGCACTTGAGACTCTAAATCGTTCTCTGAAAATTGGTACGTGTGCGGAGAATTGTTTCTACAACCTTTGTTTCCGGCGTTTCGCAGCTCGGTTTTTGAATAATTATTTGACCTACCTGTCATGCGGTTATCATAATTTGCACTCTTATGATATGAATTTGGCATATTGTAGCAATGATTTACCTGGTAACTTCCCCTTGAGTTACTTTGACCCCTATGAAAATGAGAATTTGAACCCCTATGAACATTAGAATTTGAACCCCTATAGAAATTCGTCTGATTTCTTTCGTAATTTTCACGCTCGACTGGCGTTATAACTTTCACCCTCTTAATACCCTGAGGTGAATAAGGTTCCCAGAATGTGCCCTGGCAATTTCTTTGAGACCCCCGCATATGTGGCTTGTAACACATTGAACAAAAAGAACTGAACACGCATTCAGAAGTATGGTGGGCATGTCTTTCACAGTTACGACAAAACACACCTTTTTGCGTATTCTGAGGCTTTGGAGATAAGGAATTTGCATTTGAAAATGACTTTTGAGGATTCCGAGGCTTACTTTTTACTGTATGAGCCTGGTGAAAAGATTGTGGAGCCACATTTTTCTCAGTTTGTGTGTGATACACTGTGGTAGAAAAATTTGGATTTGGAGCTTTATTTGACGCTGATGCAATCTTGCCATTATTTAAAGAGTGAGTTTTCTTCAAATAAGTTTGAATCTGCTTCGGAATTGAATTATTAACATCGAAATCTTCGTGAATGACTCGTTGAAATTGAGGTTTAGCATTTGAATATAACATAGAAAACAAGAGTAAACGACGCTGCTCGTCACTAAACTTTACTTCATGCATTAACTCCGCTGAATCAAGGAAAGTTTGTAAAACTTTTTGAGCTTCCGTTATGAACTCTGGAAGTGAGTGATTATGAGACCATTTTACATTTATGAACTCACTGAAGGCTTCGAAAGAACTAATAGAGACCAAAGGATTTAAACAATAAGACAGATTCTTCTTAAAATCTTCCCAATTATCAGCCCGGAAGAGTTCCGGTGTATTTCTTATGAGATATGAAGCATTGCCCTCCTTCATATTAACAAAACGTACATAGCTCCGTAATTTCTCGACATCGGAGGTTATCTGTTCATCCTGGAAGTATAAATCTATAGCAGTAAACCAGGATCCAAGCTCCGGACCAACCCAAGAATTGTTTATAAACCCTACCAACAGAGGTATGTTTGGCTTAGAGTGTCTCAAACGGTCAATATTCAACGTTTGACGCTCCATGTTTGCGGAATTATTTAAATGAGAAAAAGAATGATTATTTAAATTGACGGATTCAGCCCCGTGAGCTATCTCTGCAGGAGGAATTTGCTCCGTTGTATCGCGTGAGGAAACTTCAATGTTGTCCTCTGTATCAGAAGGCATTTAAAAAAAATGAATAAATTACGACCAGAAAATATTAAACCCTATATTCAAAGAACACGAAAAATTACCACAACAGCAGAAAATAGAAGGAAAATAATACAATAAGAAACCACGTAAGAATGGAATGCAAAAACTTACTCTGGCGTACACTTTCTGGCAGTTGCTTCAATGAATACTTCTGGACATAAATTAGTAAATAATGAAAAGGACGTTTGCCTTCAAAAATAATAAATTAAAATATATATAGTAAAAAAAAAAAAAAAAAATCTTTTTATTTGTAATAAAAAAAAAAAATAAATTATTTTCACTCTTAATATTTAGGAAAAACTCCCTAAAACAATGCCTTATATCCTCGTTCCGATGCAGCAAAGGAAACTTTCTTTTCGATTTTCATGTACAGTCTCTGATCATTTTGAAATCTGAAATTGTTGATTTGCTGGAAGGATGCAATCTCTTCTTTTGACAGGTACCTCAAAAACAATAAAGAACATTAATATACCGTTAACAGTAAATAGTGTTACTAGAACAAAACAATAGTGTTTTATACTGACAAACCAATATATATATATATATATATATTATATATATATATATATATATATATATATATATATATTATATAATATATATATATATATACCTAATATATTATATATATATATATATATATAATATATATATACTATATAATATATATATAATATATATATTATAATTATATATATATATATATATATATATATATAAGTATATAATATATATATATATATATATATATATATAATAAATAATATGAATGTAATATAGTAACTATGATATATATATATATATTATATAGTAATATATATATATAAAATTATTTAGTACTTGTACTTGAGCTTGTACTTGACCTCCACGCAAATTTAAAATATCCCAGATTTCATTCAGATAGCACACTTCACACAAATCACCTTTTGTGGTTATAATAAAGATTTTTGAAACAAAAATGGATAAAATTTTTTTTGTTTTTGTTTTCTTGAGTTCGAAAATTTTCAATTTACAAAAAAAATATAACAAAAATACTTTTATCGCTCGCCAATACTGGAGATTTTCTGCTCGCAAAAACAGTGAGGGAAGGAACTGAGGAAAGAACGAATACTTTTTAATGTGTTTCTCGGCAAAAATTTTAATTTGCATATGATACCTGTTGTCAATTGTGTAGGCATTTTAGTGATAAAGAAGAAAACTATTACGCAATAAACCTTCTCGGACATTCGTCACAGGTGGTACAGACAAACTACTCAGGTATGATATATGTTCATAAAGATATATGAACATATATTTAGAAATATACTAATTTTCAATAAGGATATTTATATCAATATTTATTCTAGTAGCATTTTCAGACACATTTTAAAAAAACATCTGTTAATAAGTAAATAAGCAGACGACAAAATTTTACAGTTATAATCCGAGTCTCGTATAACTGCGTTTAAAAATTTGAAAAAAAAAAAGGGGGGGGGGGGGGGGGGGGGGGGTGAGAGGGGGGGGGGGGGGGGGGGGGGGGGGGGGGGGGGGGGGGGGGGGGGGGGGGGGGGGGGGGGGGGGGGGGGGGGGGGGGGGGGGGGGGGGGGGGGGGGTGGGGGGGGGGGGGGGGGGGGGGGGGGGGGGGGGGGGGGGGGGGGGGGGGGGGGGGGGGGGGGGGGGGGGGGGGGGGGGGGGGGGGGGGGGGGGGGGTGAGGACCAATGACCCGCTATTAAGTATCTTATTATATTATTTATTAAAGACATTAAAGACCCGAACTTTTCCTTGTAATAAAATTCTAGTTAAAATGCAATCACTCTTCAGTATGTAAATATCACAAAAAAATAAATATTTTGACTTCATATTAAAGTTATTTGTATATATAATAATATATTTATTGTTCAAGCAATAAAAAAGTTATATAAAAATGTTAAAATATATTTTTAACAATGTGAATGAAATATTGAAACAAGGATTCTATGTTTCAGAAACGCGAGGCTACACAAGATATTTTGATTACGTCACCACGTCCACAGGTGCCGCATCCAATCAGAATTAAGCAAATATCGTATATATATTACTTACAACAGGCGAGGATTGAACCCAAATGACAAATGGCTATTTTTATGAAAATATTAAAAAATATATTTTACATAAGAAATATGAAAAAAAAATTATTTCACTTAGCAAGTGATTCCGTATTATTAATATACAATACAACATACCTTGGAAGACATTTCTTTAGTTCATAATAATATAATACCAGATTAGTTTTTTCTCAAAGACATCTAAATCTGCTCCGAGAATGATGGATCCGTTGAGGAATGGAAAAATATGATTCGCAACTTGTATACTTCTGCTCCCCGAAAATGAGCCTTTTGAAAAATTGAAATGCTTCCCCAATGCTCTTTGTAGCATAAAAGAATATCTTCAGACCAATGTAGAGTAAAGTCGCCTCTATACTCTTGAAGTATATTGTAGATAATATATAAAAATTTCAGTGTAAACGATGCTAGAAGGTTCTGTTTAAACGGTCGCCATTCTTTTCCGCAAGTGTTTTGTAATCAACTTTCCTTTCATACAGGTACTTGCGTTGATTGGTTTTATACCCCGTGTGCACTAAGAAAAAGACAAATCAAGCTTCTCGAAGATTGCTATACTAGACAGGATGAGGGACTCATCAGTGGCTACAAACTTCATCTACTATTGGTCACTTGGTAAAGAAGAAGAGGCTTGAATGAGACGATGCACATATAAGAATAATCTTTAATAGTATATCTTATATATTTATATATATATATATATATATATATATCCTTGTGAAATAATAATGTAGAATATAGAATATATTATAATATATATATGATATATATAGTATAATATTATATATATATATATATATATATTATATATCCTTGTTAAAATAATAATGTAGAAATATAGAAGTCACATTCCTTAATAAAATAGTTCAGTAAATAATATTATTCTCCTTATCAACAGAAATGCGTAGCAGAGATTGTCAACTTTATTTACAATAATAAATCTTCTTAAATATAATACAAATATATTTTAGCATTTAAATAGGAATCGAGTCTGTAATAAATCTTTGAGAGAGCGTGGTTTCGTGGAACTTTAAATACACTTGTGAGAGAGAGAGAGATAAACAACTTGATATAGTAAAATATTCTTGAACACGTAGATAAGCGATTCTGCACAAATAGTCTTTGCATAAACTTTAAATCTTGTAGTATAATAACAGTGAATAAATCTTCTTGTAGAATTTATCATACAATGTGATATGGAATAATTAGACTTACTGTATTCTGCGACAGTAGAATGGATAAGCAAGGATGCGGTCACTTCAACGACCAATGGAAAATAGTAGCTTGTCTTAAGCATAGATTCAATACGAATAATAAATAGGAATGGCTTCACTTTATAAATGAAATATTCAACTTGTAAAATAATATCACACGAGTTATCTTAATGCACTAGATCAACTCTTAGAATGCTAAAAACACAAATAATACTTTCTGCGTAACAGCAGTCTTTGTACACGTCTCTCTCACACGAAAACCAGCGTCAGACTCTCTCTAATAATACGATACATTCTACTATATACTATAATAATTCAGGGCTTAACAACAGATGGCGCGGTTGCCCTTCAACCTACTTACTATTTATACAGTATTTGAAATAGAATTAAAATGCATTGTTTTTCTCTTTATCTATACGAGTGAATTATATAATGTATATAATTTGAGCCGTATATATATTAATATATATACGGTATATATATATATATATATATATATATAATATAATATATATATATAGTATATATATATATATATATATATATATATATATATATATATAGTATTATATATATATATTATATATATATATATATATATATATATATTAGTGATGGGACGATTAATCGTCATCGTCATCGGCAAAAATCGGCATATTTTTTTAAATCGTCATCGGCAAATTTTGCCGATTAATTGAACAAATATTAAGAATTTTGAATAATATTAAAACTCAATAATAATAATAAAAATAAAAATTTATATATATATATATATATATATATATATATATATATATATATATATATATATATATATATATATATATATATATATATATAGTATATATATATATATATATATATATGTATATATATAATACTACCTATATATATACCCATTTTGCTTATGGTATGTATGACATCAGTGCCTAATGGTTCGCCTTTCTGTTCTATGCGTTCATATCCACACTCATCCTCCAGACAACATCTTAGAGACACCATCTTTTATCCACATATCATATACACATACTTATATCCACACCCCTCTTCTAGACAACATCTTACAGACATCCCTATCCCTTATATCCATACGTGTAGGGAGAAAAAATTCGTGTCGTAGAAGGCGACTAAGGAACGGTGGTAGTTAGGTTGGCTGCCTACTACCACTTATCTTTTTGCCAGGAATGCTAGCATGCCTCGAAGAAGGTCGTGATCGCAGTAAGCGCCCCTTCTATCCTTCGGCGAAAATATTTATGAATCGTATCTGTATATGAAATGTCCAGAGGAATAATGTTGAGGAGATGAGGAGAGAGGTGATGGATGTATTTTTAGAAAGGGCAAATTTGATTTGCTCGCTGTGGATGAAACAAAGATGGAAAGGAAACGGTGAAAAACTGAGTGGTGTGGTGTGAAAATGTGTTTGTGTTGCTGTGGAAAGGAATGAGAGGGGGATAGAAGGATTTGCAATTCTGATGAGTGGAAAGTTGGTGGTAGAGAGCTATGGTAGAATTTGTGTGTGTGAGTACTAGAAGTCTAATGGTTAAATTTAAGTTTTGAAAAGGTCAAAATTATGTTGTGGTTTGCGACATATGATCCATCTGAGGGTTATGTTGAAAAGAGTACGATTTTCTGGATATCTGAATGATGTTTTGGATGGGGGAATAGGAGATTTCAGTTCATTTGCCACATATCTGCCGCATTCAAGGATTTTTTTTTTTAGGCAGTTGTCCACCACCACTCGACGGGCAGGCCCCTATTCAAGGAGGGGGTGGTAGTACTCTCAAAGAGTTCTCGCCCTCTAGCGCATATTACGCATATGAGCACAGACGCAAAGGCCCTTTAAAAAGGGAGAAGATTAAATTCAGATAGGAAATACAGAAAGTTGGAAGAGAATTCACAAGAACCGAGAGGTAGTGGAAAGAAGGAAGCACCAAACAGGCAAACTAGGCCTCGGAGTTACCTGCCGAATAGTCAACACATACTCGTGCGAGAAAGTACGGCAACCTATTGTGCTAGGAAGGCGGTTCGTAAAGGCGGTGGTAGACGCGAAGTATCAAGTTTCCCCTCGAGACAACTGGCCGCTGCGGTACTATAGGATACGAAGATAAAAGGCACAAGCATCGCGCTCGGTCAAAGATAGAGGGTCAAAAGTGAACTGGAGAGTACAGAACAGGTTTATAAAGCCTTTTTGCCTTTTGACTCGACCCTGTCCAGAAGCCGGGTGAAAACCGAGCCAGTACTGCCATGACATGGGCGGATGAGACCTTTGTATAGCGGAGAAACTGAGAAAAGGAGGAAAGTCTCACAGTCTAAGCAGAACTTCCAGTTCTTTGAGGGCCGCCCTAAGCAACCGTTGTGATGTGAGGTTTGCCAAAGACATTTTTTTGTTCATGTTAAGGCCCCAAGGATGTTTTATATTGTCAACAGGAGCATAGACGACAGAAACGCGTCGAAGACCCGACAGGAGAGTTTTGAAGGTATTTTTGAGACAGGAGATTTGCAAAAGTTGGGTTTTTAAAGAAAATGAATTTTCACAAAGTTAATTTCTATCCAATAGCGATGAATAAACGGAAAAGATTAAGAGACCCGAGAACGCAATTCCAGAAGTAAAAAGTTGGGGTAGAATTGATATGAGTTAAAGATGAAGGGTCGAGTCATCGAAATACGAGTGGATAGAGTTAGAGTGCAGGGTGAAGAAGATCATTAAATGAAAGTAGGAATAAAGTAGGAGATAAGAACAGAAACCTGAGGAACACCCACTATTGAACAGAAAAGAAGAAGAAAGTCGCCCCATCAACAACAGCCGATATTGAGCGATTTGAAAGAAAGCTAGATATAAAGTAAGCAAAGAGAGGAGGAACCCAAAGGAGGAGGAGCTTGGAGGCAGTGACGCGTGCCAATACTCCGGTCCAAATGATTTGGATATGTCAAGCGCACCACCCAAGCGCCCGTAGTTCTAAGAGCGAAAAAACCTAAATCGGTTAGATAGAATGTCTAGTCGCCAGTAAGACTTCGTGCAACGAGAGCCGTACTGGCGATCGGAGTGAGTTTCCAGATGATCTAAGAAGTGAGTTGAGAAGGGTTTCAAAGATCTTAGATAGAATACAAGTGAGAGCTACAGGGCGATAGTTAGAAGGATCAGAGCGGCCTTCCTTTTTTCGGAATAGGTTTGGACATGTGAGAGGTTCCAAACACTGAGGGAGGGAAAGTGCTAATATTGAGACATAGAGAATATAGTTGAACGCAGGGGCTGAAGAGAATTATCCTTTTCAGTTGGAGAATTAGCAACACAATGATCAGATCGAATAAGAGGAGGAAAGGCAAATTTAAAGAAGTTGCTAGAGATGAAAGATTTGTCAGTAGGAGAACCAAGGAGGTTAGCGCACTTTCCTTTGATGAAAGCCAGCTTTGCCTCGTCAAAGAGTACCCTGCAAACGAATTTCTAAGCTGAAATGAAAATGACGAGAGTGATAGGAGAAACGAAGAAATTTTTTCCACACCCGTAGCACGTCTCTAGCCTGAATGGCCAGAGAATAAGCACGATCGAACCAAGGTAAGAGGAAAGAAAGATTTAGTTTTAGAATGAATGAATGAGGAAAGGAAAAATTTAGCTGAAGAAGGAATGAACCTGCTGCTATCCCCATCGAACGATTCACAGTTCCCAATCCTTATCGTTTAAATCTTTAATACATCCAGTCATTATTCTTGTATTGAAGTGTAGCCCAATTGATGCTAATCATCTGCAAACTTTGGAACCTTACATTTAAGTCCACTGATCTAAATATTTGTAATACATGTATGGAGGGAACAGCCAGCTTGATAAAAATCGTTACGGACGCACAAACAGTTCCTCTCATTGTCATTAATGAAATACTTTTCTATTTTCCATGTGATTAACTATTATTAGGATTATTATTATTATCATTATTTATTATTAAATTATTATTATTATTATTATTATTATTATTATTTTAAATATTATTATTTTATTATTATTATTATTATATTATTATTATTTATTATATATTATTATATTATTATTATTATTGAGACTTAAGGAATCAAAAAATTTTGATCGCTAAAATAATTTCGGGAGGTTTGACCGCCCTGAACCCTCCTGTCTACAGCCTTATATATATATAATATATATATATATATATATATATATATATATATATAGTAATATAATATATATATATAATATATATATATATATATAATATAATATATATATAATATATATATAATATATATATATAGAGAGAGAGAGAGAGAGAGAAGAGAAGGAGGAGAGAGAGAGAGAGAGAGAGAGAGAGAGAGAGAGAGAGAGAGGAGAGAGAGAGAGAGAGAAGAGAGGAGAGAGAGAGAGAGGAGAGAGAAGAGAGAGAGAAGAGAGAGAGAGGAGAGAGAGAGAGAGAGAGAAAGAGAGAGAGGAGAGAGAGAGAGAGAGAGGAGAGAGAGAGAGAGAGAGAGAGAGAGAGAGGAGAGAGAGGAGAGAGAGAGAGAGAGAGAGGAGAGAGAGAGAGGAGAGGAGAGAGATGAGAGAGAGAGAGAGAGAGAGAGAGAGAGAGAGAGAGAAATTTTTAAAATAGTTTTTTTTCATAATCGGTCATCGTCATCCGGGGCAAATTTGAGCTGCTAATCGTCATCGGGGCACGGCAAAATTTTGCATAATCGTCCCCATCAACTAATATATAATATATTAGTGATGGCGAGTTATGAAATTTGCGATGACGTATGTAGATTAAATAAATTTTGCGATGAGAATGACGGATGACGATTAATTGAAAAGGTATATTTTAAAAT
>JABUQX010052324.1:0-27500 GCA_015478945.1 Trachelipus rathkii
CACTTATCTTTGACGTTTATGTGCCCCTTATAATATTTTTTTTTTTAAGTTTCAAATTTGGTTTTGCTTTAATAATTACTGTAATACTGGAAAATTTTGATGGTTTTCAACACAATAATTAAGCTGTTAGAAAGTAGCTATTATTTAATTTCGTAATGTTAGGTAGGATTTAATATCGTTTAGGCTGCTTTTTTAATTTAGTTGATAAACAAGACGATTTTCATAGCTGTCCACTCCTATTTGGGTTTAACGTACCTTACTAATTTTTATTTGTTTCTAAATTGAAAATAATATTAATAATTTCAATTTTTTATAATAATTAAAAAATATCTTGACTACCATGTCTTTAACAACCACATGAGTTAGCTGTCTGAAATTCTTCTGTTTACTTTGCTACTATCGGTACGTTCTTTATCTAAGCTTAAGTATCATTTGTTATTTAAATTTAAGACTACTATTGGTAGCTGCACTCTTATTTTCGAGTTTATTTACCCTTTATTTTTTGCCTCCAATAATTATTTTTTTATATTTTCAAATTATTTATATTCTATTATTTTAACGAATTAAAAAAGACTCGTAGGGTACTTCTTTAATCACACATAATTAAAATTTAAAAAGGTATAGTTTTTTTTAATTTGTAATATAGGTATGGCTTTAATATGGTTTAGGCTGCATTATTTTTATTAGATATAAACAACTATTATTGCAGCCTGTCAGCTCTTATCTTTACGTTTAGTGCTCTCTATATTATTTTAAATTTACATAAAAATTATTTATAAATCTAGCAAATATTAAAGTACTCGTAGGCTACTATATTTAACAAGAGAATTAATTAAGCCTGTTAGAAGGTAATTGTGTTGTATTGCTAATCAGCTAGGTAGGCTTTATATCGTTTAGGCTGCTTATTTTATTTCATAAAAAAATAAAAGAACATTATTGTAGCTGTCATTTTCATCTTAACGTTTAGGTGCCTCTGTAATTTTTTAAACATTAAAACTACTCTGAGGTACGTTTTTGTTGACCACTATTAATTAAGCTGTTAGAAGATCTTTGCTTTTTTTTTATTTGCTAAAATTAATAAGCTTTATTCTCTTTTTAGGCTGCTTATTTTTGTTTAGATATAAATGAACCCATTATTTAGCTGTCTCTCATATCTTTTTTGACGCTTTATGTGGTCCTTCTATATTTTTTTTTTTTTAAATTGTTTTTTAAGTATTTTATAAAAAAAATTCTAAACATTTTAATAAATACTCGTAGGCTACATGTTATCAACACCATAATTAGCCTGTTAAAAGCACCTTGTTTCTTTCATTTGCTATAACATAGTAGGCTTCAATCGTTTTAGGCTTCTTTTTTTTAGAATTATAACGCAACCCATTGAAGCTCTCACTCGTTATCTTTATATATAATAAACCTTTAATTTTATTTTTTATTAAATTTAGTTTTATAAGTTATCACTTTCAAATATAAAAAAATACTCCTGGCTTACCAACATTTATCAACACATAACTTAAGCCTGTCAGAAACATCGGTCGTTTTTTTAACTTGCTATTAATATTTAGGCTTTATTTCGTTTTAGGCCTGTTATTTTTTATATAGATATAGGTCCGTATTTTATGAATCAAACTTTGAAAACATTTTGACTTTCCGTAAAGGTAGCCTTAAGAATTTAATTCCTCACTAATAGAATCTGTAAAATAAAGATAGCTATTTTATTAACACCCTTTCCTGTTAATCGGGATTACTTATCGAAGCCAGTTTTCAAGAAAAACGTCATAATATTTCTGACGCCAGAGACGCAATAGCAATGAACACAAAGTATAATTGAAACGAACAAATAAATGAAGTTATATATTTTATTAATTTGTGTATCTACTTTATAGAAATATTAAAAAAAAAATTTTTTTTTTAAAAAATGAAATAATCTAAAACGTTTATAAATACTTTGTATTTGAGAATATGTTGCTTTCATTTATGTTCCAGTTTGCTTTTGATAGGCATGCCTGTACAGGCTGAACGTGTAGCCTAGCTACGAAATTTTGATAATCAATTATAAAAATATCATCTGCTTGCTTGACAGCTTAAAGTTAGGTACCGGTCGGCCAAGTGCACGCGCCTCTTCTCTCTGATGTATCCTTTTATGTGGTTTTGGGGCTTTTCTTTACACGAAAGTATATATTTGACAAAATCATTTTCATAATAAAGATGCAACAATGAATAAATTAAATAATAATAGCAACGAAATGTGCAATAAAAAAACAAGATGGGCTTGCCGCTCGAAAACAAGTCGTTAAAAGAGTTAAGTTGGTTCACAGCTTATCCTTTGTGCTATAGTGTGGAAATTGCGCAAGTATTTTGCGACGGTCAAGGGTTACTTAAATAAAAAATTTCTCAGGATCGTTTAAATTCGAATTTCCATAAAGGGAGGAATCTGAAGGTTCTTGGCGAAAGGTAGAGGAAAAGGGGCGTTTTTAAATCCGGTATAAACAAACCATTATTGTAGCTGTCACTCTCTTTAAGTTAGGTGCTTCGTTTACTTATTTGCATTGTTACACTTAATTATCTACACGATATATTTTAAACAGCTAAAAAATACTAGTAGTGTTTGTGTTATCAAGACATAAGAAGATTGTTAGAAAGTATCTGTTTATTTAATTGATTATAATAGGTAGGCTTTATATCGTTTACGCTGCTTTTTATTTAGATTATGAACGAGATTTGTTGTTAACTGTCCTCTTATCTTGTCGTTTGCGTACCCTCTATAATTTTTTATCTTTAATTAAACAAAATTATAAATTCCATTTTTAAACAAATTAAAATACTCGTAGGCTACCAGGTTTCTCAACATCCATAATTAAGCCTGTTACGTTCAAGGACGATACCGCTCATGTAAAGACCCGGCTAGGCGCATCTCCAGATCTTGAGGTTCCGTTTTTACTTACCAAGCGGATTATTGCACCAGCCACCTTCCTGCCATTCACAAATTACCAACTTACTCTGCTGCATTCATGGTCTCCCTTTTCATTAACTCTTGGTAACATTTAAACTCAGATAACTTGTGCGCTGCTCACCATCTACATAACTTCACACTGAGGGCTCATCCTCACTCACAACCATAACCTTACTCTTAGTCTACATTTACTTTCAAAACCCTCTTTTTACACATCCTGCTAAAGTAATCTTACCAATCTTCTCAAATCTCTCTTCAGATTCGCCACAAAAAGAGGAATAAATCATTCCACAATATAATGAATGTTAGGTTACGCCTCCATATCCGTTGCCTCATTTCCATTCTCCTCGGATTAACACCATTTCTGCCACTGCCACCATGATTCCTTCATAACCCATCATATATAAATTTGGAAATAACCAGGAGCAAACAGCAACCCTGCTCCTCCCGCTATTAATACTACACCAATCACCTTTGCACCATTGTATTCGTTACACACGCCTCACTAAATCCCTTGCATACATACTTTGTTCCATTCAGGGTGTAACCCAACACCATATATTACTATATCATGCCAAGAACCACCTATGTAACCCTCGTCATACGTCCTGTTGCAATCCATAACCCAAAAAATACAATTTATTCTTTCTTCTCCCTCTTTTCTCATCATTTGTTTAATGTAAAGATTTTCTGATCACACATTCCTACCACTCCTAAACGCTTGTTCTTCACCAATCAGTCTTCAGTCACTCAACGCATTCTTTCGACCAAAATACCACATATATTTCCCGTAACAACCATACATAACTATTCCTCTATAATTTCGTACCGTTACAGTTCCCCTTATCTCCTCTACCTATCCTTATATTAAGGGTACTATTACTGGCTCCTGCTCCAATCCCAGAACCAAACCACTTCTCTAGCTTTAGTTTTATTATACACAACCTTCAATCCAATCAATCCTCATCTCGCCTCCGTTCTTGATCATTTCACAGTATTCATCTATAGCCTCAGATTACTTCTTGAACTTTCTCTACCATGTACCTCCGCTTGCTATAACCTTATGCCCCAAAATACTATATCTTCGTTGCACATCCAATCCAAACCATTCACTATCACCTCTTCATTACTGCCAATATTAGGCAGATTTTTCAAAGTGTTCCTTTCACACTCCCCCTACATCCATTTCCATCAGTTTAACAGAAACACCATCCTATTCATTATTCTGAACAGGGATTCCCTTTACTCTCATTCTGAACCCTTTCGTGCTTCTTCCAGAAGAGCTTCCTCTCCCTTGTAAGTCCCATTCATCCTCCTTCCAAGACTGTTCATTTACCTCTTGTTTTTCCTCCTACGTATGCACCTTTTAGATTTCTTTTTTCCTCCTTAATATAATTCCAGACTTTCTTTCCTTCTTGGGTAACATTTGCTTTTATAAATTCAAAAGTTCTTTTTTACTCCTAACCGCTTGCATCACTGCTTCAGTTCCACCAATCACTGTTTAACCTATCTTACTTCCTACTGTTAGCAATCCAGTACTGTCTTTGGACTGCTACCAATTGCTTCTCCTTCATGTTGCCCCCAGATTTGATCAGTTTCAACTTGTTACATTAATTGAAATGTTACTGCGAGCTGCTCTTACTTCTTACCTTATTACCTGTCACCTTAACTTCGTCAGCTCTTAATTTTTACCACTTCCTTCTTTATCACCTTCTTCTCCAGCCAAGCCTCCACTAACTTAATGTTTACATAAAAAAACATAATGATTCGATAATCCATTCCTTACCCCTTCACTGATTTAACATCTAACACTTACTTCAACATGCTCTTCCTTTCACACATCAACATCATTTCATCACTTTCACTTCGATACGCATTCTACATACCACTCAAGCTCTAGTATTACTGTATGATATCTGTGTTTAAAGAAAGTATTACGTTACACAATACTCTTCTCCTCAGCAGGAAATCGAATAACCTTCCTACATTTCGCATATTTTCTCCCGACCCCAAAAACCACCTTTTATCCATCCTTTTTTGATCACCTAATCCAACAATTTAGATCACCCAACACAATTCAGATCGTGAGTTCTACTACGACCCATCCAAAAATCATTCAGATTATCCCAAAATTTGTACTCTCTTCAAACGTTGTCCTCAGTTGAGGTTTTTGAAGAAGATCCAATACCTTGATCCTTTTCAAACTAAATTTAAAGCCATTTAAGATTCTAGACACAACACACAAGTTGTACATAGTTCTGTACCACGAGGTAACTCATCAAATTGAACTGCTTCTCTCCACTTCTCATTCCTTTCCACACCAGCACACACACATTTCACACAACCACTCATTATTCAACGTTTCCGTTTCATTTTTTGTTTTCAGTCACAGCGGTGCAATCAAATTTGGCCCTTTCTAAATACAATCATAACCTCTCTCCTCTTTCTCCTCAACATTTATTCCTCTTGACATTCATGTACCTATACCGATTCGATTCAATTTCGTAGAAAATTAGGAAGGCCGTTACGTGATACGGACTATCTCCGAGGCGTGCAATCAGCATTCCTAGCAAGAGTAGGTGGTAGTGGTGGCAGCGACCCGAACTACCACGTCCTTAGTCGCCTTCTATCGACACGCAGGACATAAGATGTGGGCAATTTTCTCCCCATAGGGATATGAGTATTAGGGATGTCTGTAAGGTGTTTCTAGAAAGGGTGTGGATATAAGTATGTGTATTGATATGTGGATAAATGGTGGTATGTAGATGTTGCCTGGAGGATGAGTGTGTAAAGAATATGAACGCATGAAAGAG
The DNA here is from genome assembly GCA_015478945.1 of Trachelipus rathkii. Classification (NCBI taxonomy): domain Eukaryota; kingdom Metazoa; phylum Arthropoda; class Malacostraca; order Isopoda; family Trachelipodidae; genus Trachelipus; species Trachelipus rathkii. The sequence continues at coordinate 5,764 of JABUQX010052324.1, forward strand.
AAAAGGCGCACACCATCAGAAAATGTGAGGTTAATTTCCACGCTTTGGTATGATTGTACTCCGACTCTATTATTATGTATTATTATTATTATATGTATTATTCCTTATTATTATTAATTATCTTTTAAATGTCTTTCCAGTAGTCATTTTTATTTCTTATGTTCCTTACATTTGTCGCGTTGAAAGTGGGAAAATTTCCAACGTTGGCATATAGATTTAAAAATGAAAACAAAATGGTTACTAAAATGGATTTTTCTTAATTACCATTATATCAGATGTTTTCTCAAGTGGGCGATACCCCCTTGGGCGCTGGATGGCTAGAGGGGGCGGGTAATGTGGCCTTATAAAAATGGGGGTGTTAAAGTTAATTTTTGTAATTTTAGTTCTATTCTTTACTAATAAATTTATACAAAATATATATATATATATATATATATATATATATATTATATATATAATTATATTATATATATATATAAATATATATATATATATATATATATATATAGTATATAATAGTATATATATATTAATATATATAATATAATTATATATTATATTGACCTTGTTTTTTTTTAATGTTTTGGTAAAGTAAATAAAAAATTGATTTCAAGTGGGCGGTAGACGGAAATAGGCTTTGAGAGTCTATGAATCTTATGATGTCAGTTAATAGCAACAATGCTAAATCTGCCAGTTATATATATTATAGTATTATATAAGGAATGTTACTTTTTATGAGTATATATACTATTATTGTAGTTATTATATATTAGTAATATACTAGTATATTATATATTATATATATATATTATATATAATATACTATATAGAACTACTTTTAACGTGCTTTCATCCCCTATTAAGAAGGGATAACACTGGGGGGCCCACAGGAAATCACACTTTAAGGCCAGCTATCCAAAACCAGGCCACCAACATGTTTGCAGTCGAGTTATATATTATATATATTATATAGTATAATATTATAATATTATATAATAATTATATATATAGTAATATTACTATATTATATATATTTTATATTATATATATATAATAGTATAATATATATATATATATATATATATATATATTATATATATAATTATATATTATATAAGTATATATATATTCTATACATATTCGGTTATTATATATATATATATATATCTCATATATATTATATATATATATATTATATATATAGTAATTATAATAATTATCTATATATATATAATATATATATAAAAATTGAATGTTACTCATCCCCTAGTCCTAATTGCAGCAGTTGGTATGGTTTGTCCTTTTAATTATTTGCTCTAGGTTTTTTTTACTATCTGTAATTTGCTAATATTTACATTAGTCATTTTTTTTCCTATAGCCTGTTATGTGCCCGTTCAGAAACTACACACATGAAATTCCTGTGCAGGGGCCTGGCACAGCTGGTCTAGGTATGGATTTTTAATTTATTACAGTTGTTTCATGTTTTTCTTAAATTTATTTTTATATTGTCATTGTTAATTTTTTTCAATTTTAGGAGTCAATTTAAAATACACGATTGAGAACTTTGGTGGGCCGAGGGATTTGGGGATTTACATTAAAGAGTTAGTAAGCGGAGGAGCAGCGTCCAGAGATGGCCGTTTAAAAAAGAAGTTTACATAAGCATCAATGAAACAGCTGTCTGTCTGGAGAATCAAATAGTGAAATATGCATATAGTGGCTATTGCATTAGAAGAAGTATATATATTTTTTTTGTTTTTATAAAACTTTAACACTAACATAACATGTTAATTATTTTTTAAATGATATTTTATTTTCTTATTTATCATTTTTTATTTGAAATATTTTTAAAAATTTGAATGTTGCTTTTAAATGAGTCTAGCGCATTGTTAATCCTGCCAAACATACGATGAAACATATAATTTATATATATATATTATATTATATATATATAATATATACTTATTATATTAAATAATATATATATATATTTATATATATATATCTTCTGAAAATATATATATTATATTATATATATATATATATATTAATTATTATATCTTATATATATAGTAATTAATATATATATATATATATATATATTATATAGTTATTTTATATATATTAATATAGCTATGATTGATGATAAACCTTGAGGTTTTTTTTTAATAAAAATTATCGTACTGCGGTTCAGCAGTTAAAAGATCATATATATATCATATATATTAATATTATATATATTATTATAATCATATATTAATATATAAATTTATTATATTGATATATTATATAAGATATATATATATATTATATATCATATATATATTATATCTTTCTTTACTTTCAATTTCTTTATCTGCCTTCAGTTTTCCCAGAATGGGAGTTAAGGTGGCGTAACGAGGCCATCGGAAACAGAAACTAGTAAGGAGAACGTTGACAAAAGTCGAAAGAAAGCCCAGCCTTACCGTCCCCTCAAGTACCATTAATTGTGAGAACTCATCGCAAGTCAGACGAATCCACCCTATATAGGCTTCATGGACAAGACGATGGACCCTCAGATGGTAGATCGTCAGGTAAGGGTTATCCCTTGGCCCAGTGGGCCACAACCATAAACCCCTCAAATCCCCCGCCATTCACTCCTGCTTATACACCTTTCTTCTCGCCTCTACAAACTCGGAGATTTCTCTCCTCAACATTCGTTTGATCTGACTCAATTCCACTTTATTTCTTCGTCTCAGCGGGTCGGTTCCCAACACACTCGCACTATCATCCGCTTACCATCCGTGACATCATGTTCATGTTTCCTATGACCAAACATCCACATACTCTTTCATTTTTCTCGTCATTTACCCTTTTCTTCAACACCACACAATCTCTTATATTAATAATTATATATTATATAATTATTATAAATTATATATAATATTTATTATAATATATATAATATATATATTTCTTTTTCTTTATCTTCTATTGCCCCAAGACTGGGGGTGATGAGGTGCGCTGGTCATGCATGCGAAAAGAAAAGCGCAGAAGAATATGACAAAAGTCGACAGGAAAGCCCAGCATTTACATTAGTGAAGAACTCGTCACAGACAGAAAATCCACCTAGAGCTTTCATGGACCGCGACGGACGCTGTAAGGGTTCATCCCTTGGTAAGGGTTCATCCCTTGGCTCAGGTTGTCCGCAATACCCCTTCACAATACCCCGCAATTCTCTCCTATCATGCACTGTTCTTCTCGCCTCTGCCAAACTCACATTTCTCTCTCTCAGACATTCGTTCACCGACCCAATCCACTTGTCATCATAGCTGTAAGCTTTCCTGTTTTTTTTTAATTTTGCTATAATAAAGGTAAGTTTTATATCGTTTAGGCTGCCTTTTATTTGACAAACAAACCTATTATTGTAGCTGTCACTTATTTCTTGACTTTATGTGCCCTCTATACATATTTTTTAAATTTCAAAGTTGTTTATAATTCTAATTTTTTTAAAGCGAAATTTAAGAAAAATACTTGAATAACATATGATATAAGAAATTGTGTTCAAGGGTAAGAAGTATGAGTTTTTTTCTTTTTAATTGCTATTAAAGTTTTATATTGTAGCAGTCACAGTTATCAACGATTAATTAAGTCTTTTATAATTATTCTTTTTTAAATTTTTCAAAACATTTGTAAATGCTTAAACGAGTTAAAAATACTCACACGTTTCTAAAGACCATAATTAATTCTTTTAGAATTTATTTTTTTAATTTGCCTATTTTTTGGTAAGTTTATTCATAGCCCTGCTTATTTTTATTAGATACAACAAGGATTATGTACTGTCACCTCTTATCTTGATAGTTTATTTGCCTCTATTTTTTTTTTCAAATTTTCATATTATTTATAAATTCTATTTTAAACGAATTAAAAAATACTCTTAGGCTATCATGTTTAACAACACAATAATTTAAACTTGTTAGAAAGTATATGTTTTTTTGCTATATTAGGTAGGGCATACGTTGTTATGCTGTTTATTTTTCTTTAGATTAACCCATTATTATAGGCTTGTTACTCATATATGACGTTTATGTACCTCTATAATATTTTTTTTAAATTTTCAAAATTTATAATTTATTTTTAAACGATTAAAGAATACTCTTAGCTTTCATGTTTGGATATCGAAAGTCATATATTTAGTCTAGAAGTAAGTTTTTTTTTTTAATTTCCTATATTAGTATTAAATTCTCCTGTTTATTCTGTTTAAATAATCTACAACAGACTGAATATAAATATATATATGATATATAATAATATATATTAAATTATAATATATATATATATATATATACTATATATATATATATACTATTATATATATATATATATATTATCTATATATAATATATATTATATATTATTATTATATATATATAAGTGCCGTTACTCCAAAAAAAAACATTTTTCAGTTTTTTTGCCTATAACTATTAAACTATTTATATATGACCTTTTATATCTTATATATATAGGCTAGGCTAGGCCTTATATCCCAGGAAAAATTATTTGTTTTTGCAATTTTTTCTTTATTAAATAATATTGATCTGAAACAGCAAAAAAACAATGTCTATCAAAAAAAACAATGTATACAAAAAAAGAAAAACCACTTCTAACAACCCTTCTTATTTGGAGAGATGAGCAGCAGTGCTATTACAATCATTTTACAAGCATATTTTATCATGACCATTCCAAAAAGAGGAAGAAAAAAAGTAAAATTTTTATTGAAACTAATTACCGTCAACCGAGGCAATTTCAGAAAAAAAATCGGCCTTTTTTTTTTGTTTTAAGTAACTAACTTAAACTATAACACTTACAGAAATTATCTAGATTATAGCTTTTTAAATAATTTAAATGTAAGAAATTAAAAAACAGCATAATAACTATTTTAAAAAAATTCTAATAAAAGGAAAAAGAATTTTGGTTTTAACTTGAGATTCGCAACACAATATAATATAAATTTATCAATTTTTGTGCCCTGAATGAGCTTCCTAACGTGTTAGTAGTAAGTAGGAATGATAAATTAGCTGTATGCCAATTTTTAGTCTGATTTTTTAAGTTCTTTCACCCTTAGGGTTTTTTTTAGCTATTTTTACTTTTTACCGATTTTAGTCATATTTTAAATGGGTTTTTCGTGCCTCGAGTTGTTCCGTGTTACTTGGAGTCAATTGGACCCAGTCAAGGGGGGGGGGTGGAGGGAAGAATGGAAATCTGAAATTGCCCGGGTTCATAAATGGAAATAACTTTTTAATGAATTGTGCTATCATTTGCATTTATATATACATGCTTAATTTAGGTGTGCTATCATAGAGTATGTAATCAAATTTTTTACAATATATTTTTTTATTTTTCGTACAATACCTTTATAATCCAAATTTAAATTAAAATTTTTTTTTTGAAGAAAATAAAAACTCATAGTTTATTTATATATTTAAAAAATTTTTTTTTTTTGCAGTTCACAGCACCTGTAATCTGCTACTACTTTTTATTAAAAAAAAAATTGTAAAGACTTATTGTCAACACGTTTTTTTTTTTTTTGTACACAGGGATTTTTTTTGTTACATTTTTTTTTAACTGGGGGTTTTCGGACCAAATGACAGAAAGGAAAAAAACAACATACAGCTGTTATGATTTATAGCGATATACATGCAATTTGTTCAATAATTTGGAATTTGGTTTTTTTTTTTTCATAACTGGGATTTTTTTGAAGAGCTCAACACAATAGTATCGAAGGAGGGTATGTAAATTTTATGAAATTTGGTGTGGAATGAATAAGGAGGGTCAACAGGAATGAATCATATCAATACTATTTATAATTTCTTATGCAGATGTGAAGTCCTCAGTTGTCAGCTGTTTTTACGTTGAAAAATTTGGGAATTTTCAAATGAAAAAAAAATCCAAAAAATGCAAATAATCGAGTATAAAGCTTTATAAGCAGATTAATCACTGATACTAGATTGCGATTAATAGGTGCACCAAATTTTTTCGCTCTATGCATATTTACCGAGATATCAGTCATGGTGTGTTTATGTAACAAATGGGCTTGGTTTTTTTTTGGTTACGGCACTATATATATATATATTAGTATTATTATTAATATATATATTAATATATATATAAATATATATCTTATATATAGATTATATTATATTATATATCATATATATAATATATATATATAATAATATAATATTATTTATATATATATTATATATATAATATTATGTGTGTGTGTGTGTGTGTGTGTGTGTGTGTTGTGTGATCTGTATCAGTTGAATATTTTGTTGCCAATTCCATGTTGAGACTGAAAATCAAGCTTGCTAAAGTCATGTATATTTAAAATAGTTTGGAAATACTTTTATAGCAAATATAAGAATACAATATAGAAGTCTTAAGAGATCGTTACTAAATGCGCGAATCTAAATGTTTAAGGAAGATTGAGATGAATAGAAAATGGCAATAACAAACGCTATGCTTATTGTTACGTGTAGTCCACTAGGAAAACTCTGGAACACAACTCTTTACCTATTTTCCCAACTTTCTTTCATTTGCACTTTCAAGAGCCCTATGTCAACCATGTTATTTGGAAAATGAATTTACTTTTCAGCCAACTCTGGTGGAAACAATGTACCTGTCATATATATATTATATGATATATATAGTATATTATATTATTATATTATATATATATTATATATATAATATAATATGATATATATATATATATAATTATTATATAATATATATATATATATTGAAACGTCTTGACGACTGACGCCATTCCGTACTCGGCTATGAGGCTGTTGGATCCTGTAGGCGCATTGTTTCGCCCGCTGGACTGGGGACCTGACTGTGTCCGACATGTCACCTCTTTCAATGGGGGGCAGTGACTCGGCTTAACCCAACTTGACAGTACGAGAAATAATTAATAAAACTAAATTACTTTGGTACCAGTAATTATTAATTGCAAGTGTAATGTGGCATTAATTTTATTTGGTAAACTTTAATATTAAATCTAAAAACGGTAACGTAACCGGAAAGTAAAAGAAATAACTATCATAAACAGATAGTCTTTTTAAGAACTGACAAAATTAAATAGCCAAGTTTCGTATGGTTTCTAACTCGACTATTCGCTAACTGCATTGTGGTGTAATCGATAACTACAAAATTTGAATTGTCAAAAACTCTCTAAAACAAGGCTTTTTGTCCGTTCGATCCGGTAAAGATTGCGGGCGTACGATTATATACACCAAGTATATATATATAGTTCCTATTATATATATATCATATATATTTATATATATATATAATAGTTATATATATATATATATATTTATTATATAATATGGTAATGTTTAATGTTTCTCTGTTTACTCTTCATAGTCATTCGATATTTGATGGGTTCGCTTAAATCGAAATCGATACTTTGTTATATCGATACCTAAAATCGATATTTGGTCATCTCGATTAATAGTATATAATATATTATATATTATATATATTTAATATATATAATATATATATATATATATATATATATATAATATATATTATATATTATATAATATATATAATAGTTTTTAATATATATATATATTATTTATTATATATTAATATAATATTAATATATATTCTTAATATATATATGTATAGTGCAGATCAAATGTCCCAAATTTTTTTGAGATTTATAGAGTACGAATAGCTTGTTGCGAATAATGTCCAAAGTACTCTATTTTGGGATTATTGTATTTTTGGGTTATACTAAGAATACCTTACGGGTAGTCCGCCGATGTCAGGAGTCGTCTCTCGGCCTCTAGGTGGAGCTACGGGGTGGACTAATCCCACCCTCGGGGATGGTCTCCGGAACCCCCGCATCTTTGGTCTTTGGTGTCGCGGGGGTCTCCGACATCCCCTCCGGGGTGTGAACGTCCCCTCCATTCGGTCCCCATCGGCTCGAGCCTAATAAGGGTCAAATACTCCATTTTAGGGGGCTCTGTTGCTACTTAGCGGTAATAGTAGCCTAACACTTTAACCTGATCCACTATGCGTATAACTAACTCTAATAGCTTTTTACTGATAGAACAGTTAGTACTGCGAAAAATATTAATTATATAGATATATATATAATATATATTAATATATCTTATATATATCTATATATTATATATATATTTATATATATATAGTATATATAATATATATTATATTAACAGTATTACAAATTACAATTTATGGATAGTGTCTCGATATACTTGCAGAAACTCGATTTAAATTTTTCTCCAACTCATACTATTGAAAATTTTTTTAAACATTTCTCACATCTCTTTTGTTGCAAAATTAGGTTGAAATGTTCTAAAAAACCTAGCATGCACCAATCGTTTTGGCATATATCAAATAATCACTTATAATCATTTGTAAACTTTGCGCTGACAACTTCACTTTACACATGCGACGCAGATAAACTTTGTATGTATACTGATCCGATTTTTTTTAATTTATATCTGTAACAAATAATTCGATTACAACTATCGATTTAATATTTATATCAATGTATTTGATAAATCCCTAAAATATCGACTGGATCTTAGGTTTTTATTTTTTGTGCTGGCCGAAATGTAAAATTAGCATATAGGTATAATGTATTAATATAATATATATATAATGTATTATATATTATTATATATATATATATATATATATTATATATATATATATAATATATTATATATATTTATTATATATATATACATTATAAAATTTTGCACTTTCATTTATAAGCTTTCTAATATTTTTGGATAGTATTAAGTTTACTTAGAATAATTTTTGAAAAATTATTTACAACGAAATGAAGGCTTATTTACAGTAGATTTCCTGAAAGCGTTTCGTCTCTGCACTTGAGACTCTTCAGAGGAAAGATTGTTCGTAAGCAAATGAGTGTGGTTTAGTTAATAGATACAATAATTAATTCTATATTTTCTTCTGATTTTAATCAAAGTTGCAGATGAATATTCGCTCTTCTAATTCTTATGTAGGCCTCGGATATATATTATATATTATATATATATATAGTATATATATTATATATATAATATTCTATATATAATATATATATGTAGCACATTTAAAGCTCTATCTAGTACATATTAAACTCTAACTGATCTTTGCATGGTGATATATATCTGAAGAAGTTGTTTGTTATCCATGTTCTTGTAAATGGTAATATTGCAAGTGTTTGCCCTTAAATTATATCCTGTATTTCCATATTTCATCACTACAGAAAGCGTAGTTTCTAGCCGTTATAAGCTTTGTATTTTGATAGGCTATTATATCCGTGCTAATTCTTGTAAATGTATTCTCAATCTGATAAGTTTCATGTGAGGAATATCTGTCGGAACTATTTGAGCTTTAAAAGTTGAATTCACTCCTGTGGATTTTCTACTGCTCAGGTGATATTAAATTTTTAAGGTGTTCAGACAATGTAACTTATCCATTTAAAGAGTTTATTTCAGTGTTCCTGTAATGTTAAATCTTGGCAGTGATTTGAACATAGTAATTAACATTATGTCCATATTCGTCACTCATCAGAAAAAGTGTATGTAAATAGTCTTTTTAAACTTTGTTTTGAAGAGCTTATTTGTATTCGTGCTAATTTTGCTGATACATTTCTCAATCCGATAGTATATGTGACAGAATATCTTGTGAATTTTAACGATGCTATTTTAAAAGCGCTGAATTTATCGTAGCTTAATATTTGCACGAAGTAAGAATTAAATCTCGATACACGCCATGGAATTGTTTCTGAAAAACTATTAGTTCTTCTCTCGCTCCGTCCAAGGAATCAACGATTGAAAATAATTTATTGATGTCTGTCTTTCTGTCATGCTTGTATTATATAATACTCACATTCTCGTTGCTTACTTAACTATTTTGTAAGCCTTAAGAAAGATTATAGTTTAGATATTTAATACTTTTATATTTTTTTTGATATTGCACGTGTACACTATTGAAAAGGAAAGTAAATGGGCAAAAATATTATAGTATGTATTAATTGAGGGATTTTTTTAAGAATTTTAAATAAATAATAAATATAAAGGATTTTGCAAAATTAAGTTTTTAACGGGTGATAATTTTAAAGAACAAAAGGGAGAAAAGGAAAGGGAGGGGAAGGGGAAGGGGGGGGAGAGGAAGAGGGTGGGTGAATAGATATAACTGATAGTGATGGGTTTTAACTTTATTATTTTTATATTTTTTAACGTATGCTTATTTGGGGTGGTGTATTTGGTGAGCGGGTGGTGCCTTAGGTGTTGGAAGTACCTAAGGTGGGGTGGTCCCACTAAAGCGTACAGCCTGTTGTGAGTTATTATAGAAGTAGGGAAGAGGGAGGAAGTGGTAAATTCGGGTGGGCTGTAAATTAACGTGGAGGGGTAAACGAGGTTTGAGAGGGGGACATGGGGTTGATGGTTTGAAGAAAAAAGGTTTGATGTGCTAGGGATAAGGAACTAGTTGAAGGAAAGAGGAGATGGATTTTGGGAGATACTAGGGTACTGAATATCAGGGGTGAACGAGAAGTGGGGCGAGGGAAGGGGTGGAATATGTTTTGAGGAAATAGGATGTGGATACTAGGTGAGGTTGGTCAACCCAGGGAGTTCTAGGATATATGTGGGTAAGTGAAAATTCGGGGGGGGGGAAATGTGGGGTTTTTATATGTGCATATGCACCAGTGATTGGAAGCGAGGGAGGAGGAGAGAGAAAGATTTGGGGGAGAGCTGAATGAGTGTTGGGGAAGTTTCGGGGTAAATGAATAAATTGTCTATTGGGCTTTGAATGCAGGAGTGGAAGGGAGGGGTGTGGAAGATTAATAGGCCTTTGGGTAGGGAAGGAGGAACTGCTAATGGAGAAAGCTGAAATAGAGTTTGTTGTGAAAGAAGAATGATAGGTGGGGAATACTGTGGTTTCAAAAAAGCGAATAATCAATAAGTAACAGGAAGAAGTGAGATTAACGGGGGGAGGCGATAACTAGATTATGTGTGTGTAAATGGAAAGATTAGAGGTTAAGATTATTGAGATTAATGTATTAGAGGCGGCGGAGGGGGTATATCGGAATCACTAATTTGGTGGTTTGCTAGATAAGGTGGAGGAGAGGTGACGGTTTGGGAAAGGGTAGAAAAGAGGAGAGTAGAAGTGATAAAGGTGGAAGAATTGGAGGAGACAGTGTGTAAGAGTAGGAGAGGTATGGAGGATAAGTGGAGAAACGTGAGAGGGACGGGAATTTGGGAGGGAGGGGGAGTGGAAGAGTTTTAAAGAGGCAGTATGTGAAAGAGGCTTGAAAGGGTATGTGGAGTAAAAAGGGTGGGTGCGAGAAGAAAAGGGAGTGAATGGTGGAGTGGGGAGGTAAGGAGGGTGTGAAAAGGAAAAAGGAGGCTTATGTGAAATGGGTTGGGAAGTAGGAGAGAAGATAGCTGGGAAGAATATAGAGGGAATATAGAAGGGTTAGAGGGGCGGTGGAGAGGGCGAAGAGAAGAGTCAAAGAGGAAGTGTGTAGAAAGTGCGAAATTGTTGTCTAAATCCTGTTACCAGTATTAATAAAAGGAAGAGAAGAGGAGGGTTCCGTAGACGGTATTTGGGAGTGGATAGGAGGAGAGGAATGGGTGAGGAAGAGGTGGGGAGTATTTTAGTGAGCTTTGAATGAGTGGGTGGAGGTGGGGAGGAGGATTATGCAGTGAGGTTAGGATGGGGGAATGAAGGTGGGAGGGAGGGGGAGGAATGAAATACAAATGGAGGAATTATTAGGCTTGACTAAGGAAAAAAAGGAAGTCGGGTCTGGATGGTGTGAGAATGGAAATTTTGCAGAAGGGAGGTATAGGGTGGAGGAATGGCTGTATAGGTTATATAACATATGTTGGAAGAGTGGTGAGGTACCACAGGATTGGGAGGATGTTGTTTGGTTCCCTTATAGTGAAAGGGGATAGAGTGATGTGGACCATTATAGAGGTTATATGTCTTTGTTAAAGTGTGTAGGGAAGTTGTGCGGAAGAATACTGTTGAGAAGAGTAAGAGGTTTTACGGAGGGGAGAATGGGGAAGAACAAGGAGTTTAGGGAGGGAAGAGGGTGTGTGGACCAAGTGTTTACACTAAAGATGCTTGATGGAGAAAGTATAGAGAGGAATGGGAGTGTATGGGTTTTTCTAGATTTAGAGAAAAGCTAGGATAGGTGAATAGGGGTGATTGTGGAGGTTTGGAGGAAATGGGGTGGGGGGTAAATTTAGGAAAGGTATTAGGCTTTTATAGATAGTAGAATGTGTGTTGAGATGTGTTGGAGGGGAAGTGGAAGATGTTTGGATGGTGTGTGGATGAGGGAAGGGGTGTGTAATGCCGTGGCTATTCAATTTTGTTTATGGAGAGTGTTTGCAGAGGAATGGTGAGGGATGGGAGGGGGTGGAATTTATGAATGGGAATGATAGAAGGGGTAGTGAACATGATACTGTTTTGCGGATGATACTGCCTAGTGGCGAAGAACGCGGAAGGCTGAGGTATTTTGGTGAAGGAGTTTGAGAGAATGTGTGGACAAAAGGGGCTTAACATAAATCCAGGTAAGAGTAAAGTGTATGGTTGAGGAGGAGGAAAGTGGGGGGAGGGGTTTAGAGGTTAGAGAGGGGGTGGTATTTGGAAGAAGTAAAAGATTTTACGATATTTAGGATGGATTTGGGTAAGGGGGAGGGATTGAAGGACGGAGATAGAATAGAGTAGTGTGGAATGAGAGCTTTGAGTGGTCTGAGAGGAATATGGAAAGGGGGGGATTATCACAGAAAGTTAAAATAAGTATGTTTGAAAAAATCTGTGTACCAGCGGTGTTCTATGGGTGTGAAACGTGGGGTTTGAATGCCAGGTCCAGGAGAAGAAGTTGGAATTATTTGAGATGAAGGGGTTGCAGAGCGGTTTGTGGGGTTAGAAGAAGGAGAGGGTTAGGAATAGGGTGGTGAGGAGAGATGTGATTGGAGGAATGGTCTTGGTGGGAAGAGCGGAGAAGAGAATGTTAAGATGGTATGGGCCAATTTAGTGAGAATGGAGGACAGAGAGGTGGATTAGCAGCGTTTGGAGGCGGGATGGAAGGAGAGGAGGGGGAGACCAAGAAGGAGGTGTATATATATATATAAGGAGATGCTGGAGGAGGGAGGGATGAGGGAGGAAGAGGGTAGGGTGCTGGCGAGGGATAGAGTGGGGTGGGGGGGGTGGGTAGGGGGTAGATGAGGGGGGGGGTGAATGAGGGAGGCTGTACGCACCAGTAATTGGTGTTTGAAATGTAGGTGAAATAATAATAAATAAATAAATAAAGTAAATATGATATATATAGTATATCTATTATTATTATTATATATAATATTATATATATATATAATATATATATATATATATATATATATATATAAGAATAAAATATATAACATTATAGCATCTTCAAAATACAGAAAAAAATTAATTTATTTAAAAAAAATTCATCTTTATTTATTGACAGCAAAATGATTGATAGATTCCCCCATTTGTATTGTTTAGCTATGATGAAAACTCATTAAAGTCAGTTTTGTTTGTATCTTTTGAGTCTTTTCAAGTAGAAAATATCTTTTTGGAAGTACACGTTTTGAGTGAGGCAAATGCTAAATCCTTAACAATCAAAATGTAACCGTACAGGTCAAATTTCTTTTTATAAAATTCGTAAAATTTTTATTAGATATCTATGGAATGAGTGACTATACAAAGATTAGCAAGTATGGATCTACGCATCGAGAAAACCTTTCTCTAACTGGTTTAAAAAATCATTAAGAAAAGAAATTGCAATTGTTCTATGTATTTTCATTTAACATTGACTCTCAAATGAGTAAGTCTCATTTCTTCTTAACAGAAGGCAGAAACTCTGTTGCAAATTCCAAATGTTTAAAAATATTTTATCGAAGTTTGCTTGAAAATCTTTCAGAGCAAATATCACAAATTTAATATGTTTAAGAGCAGTTTCTGTCACTAATTATGGAGACCAAAATATAATATAAACATAATGGAAGAATGAAGGAGAATAAAATTGAAGTTATAAATAAATTTTAACCAATTTGCTTTTTTTAAATTGCAGACTTCAAAAGATCTGAGTTTTTTGAAGGTTTTATATCTTGATCCATTCAAGCTCCTCTAAAGCTTCAACGAATGATTTAAAAATTTCGGACCTTTATTAAACCAAGGAGCAATAAGTTTTTTTTAACTTTGTTAAGTTGGTAAAACTAAAAAATATATTTAATAACCCTCGCGAGTCCGGGCATGAAATTTTTCATGACCCAACCCAAATTTACCACACTTAATTTTACTTTTACTAACTTTTTTGTTACGGGTTATGAAAATCAGTCCTTTTAAAGTGTTTCTAGTGAATTTTGTAAAATTCCATTTATTATTATTATTTTTAAATAATATTTCAAATTTGACTATGTTTTGTTGCTAATTTTTTTATAAAAATCCTTAAAAAAAACTATACAACGAAATGTTAACATTTGGCAGATATATTCCTAGATATGTACTAAACAATATACTTATGTGAATATAGGCCAAAGGGCATGTAAAAAAAAATTTATATGAGCTAGAAAGAGATCCTTTCTTTACGTATTTTTAGGTGGGAATTTTTTTCCAATAATTCAAAATTTTTCGAAATGTAAAAAAAAAAAAACAATTATAATGTTTTCCTACAGTAATTATGCATTACTGTAGGAAAACAAATGTTTTCAACTGTTGTTGATTGTGCTTTTAAAAATTTCCCTAATTTTAGGATGTCACACGCAATTCCTGGTTGGGTCATTTTTGTCCCAACCAATTTTCTTTTTCAAATTCCTAATTCATATCATATCGTTTTTTTTTCTTTTTCTTTTTTTTTTTTTTTTTTTTTTTTTTTGAAACTTCGCTTTTCTAATCTTCAACTCCTATTTGAGGAATACCTTGAAGGAGAAAAAAAAGTTTGAAAAATTTGCATAAATATATATATATATTGGGTTGAGTCAAAAATGACTCGCGAGGGTGATCCATGGGAAAAATCAGAAAAAAAAGAGATTTTATTTATTTTAAATTAAATTTGTAAAGTTTCATAAAGTCGATTTTGTGTACTTTTTATGTCTTAAATGAGATTTTTTTTTCATTTGCAAAATTATTTTAATTAGTTAAATTATTTTTTCATCAGATATTTATAGAGTTAAATGAAAACTAAAGCAATACCATAGAGTAAATGCACAGCAGGCTGGCGTGTATGCATGGCAGACCGCTCGGTCCAAGTGCGCGCTGCATACGAGCGGTGCCGTGTAACAACTTACTCGCACTAGTAAGTTATATATGAATAAAATGCAAATATAACTATAGACATTACCGTGCTATAGATTAAACTTTATTACATATATTTTCATTTGGGAAAATTGAAAAAAATCGTAAAAAATCCCTCCAATGAAAATTCTCAGATAGCATTACCAACCATTCCGATTTTAATTTTTTGATTACTCCTTAATAAAGAGCTAAAATTTCTTTACATAGTGACTTTCTACCAACCTTGTTTCGCCCATTCGTGAGTTTTGTCCATTTTGTGTCTGGGAATATCTTTCTTATTCTTTCTTATTAAAATAGTAGTCCGCATTGACAATTTAAAATAGTACCGTTGCATTGGCTGTGCCATAAATATTGTAATGTGTTGTACTTCACATGGATGTGAATAGCAATGAACATATAACGCCGCAGGATATTTTCGACAGCTTAAACATCTCTAAAGCTCTTCTCATTGCTTCTGCATCATTATCGTTGTCCAATCAGAAAGTCACTATTTATTTCAACGTTCGTAGTATTGCCTCCGCTAGAGATTCTCCTTTAATGCTTTCAACAGCCACTAAACCTAAGAAATCTTCACGACACACAAATATTTCCTCATTTCTATTAATATATACTTTTAATTTACTTTGTTAATAGAATTCTGTTTTAGACACAAGGTTTTTGTGTCTTCATTGTAATAAAGAATTTAAAGCATGTCTGCAAAAGTTTTTGAATTACCAAAACTAATATTTTAATAGAGGACAATTACGTAAACAGTAGATCAGATGCTTCTTTTTGTATTATTTTTCCTGTATATATAATTGTCATATTGCGACTTCATAACTTTTTTCGGGATTATTTCTCGTTTTTTTCTTCCTTTTTACAAATAATCTTTAGCATTTTGTTTCATATATATATATATATATATATATATATATATATATATATATATATATATATATATATATATATATATATATATATATATATATATATATATATATATATATATATATATATATATATATATATCACAAAAGTAAATGTACTGATGTCGTATTTAATTATGTATTGGACTTACCTGAAATTACAAGTATCTCCTTCGAAGTATGACCCTTGGGTGGTTACACAGCGGTGCCAACGATTCTTCCACTATTCATGGTGACATAGCAGTACCGGAAGTCATTTTCCTGAAGTGTTTAGTTCACGTGTTACAGTATTTTTTATGTTTTCCATCGTCCCAAAATGATGACCCTTCAACATCATTTTCAAATTAGGGAAGAGGTAGAAATCGCACGGAGCTAGATCTGGGCTGTATGGAGGATGTGGAAGCACTTGAATGTTTCTCTTTGCCAGAAAGTCTAAAATTGAGAGCGCAGTGTGAGATGGCGCGTTATCGTGGTGCAGCACCCAATCATTTGCAATGTCTGTTCTGATTCGCTGGACTCGTTTTCGAAGCCGTTCCAAGACCTTTTTGTAAAAGACGTGATTAACTGTCTGTCCTAAAGGTACAAATTCCTTGTACACAAAACCACGGCTGTTGAAAAAAACAATAATTAAATAATTATAATCAGCGTTTTCACCTTGGACTTGCTCATACGTGCTTTCTTCGGACGAGGAGAATTTTTTGTGCCATTCCGCACTCTGCCGCTTGATTTCAGGATCGTACTAAAAAATCAATGATTCATCGCCTTTTATAACTTTATCAAAAAAATTGTGCTCCATTTCGAGTCGTTCAAGTAAATCTTGACAAATTTTGACCTTGTTCGCTTTCTGCTCCACAGACAAATCTTTCGGCACTAGTTTTGCACAAATTTTGCGCATGTGCAAATAGTTCGTTAAAATTCTATGAACTGCATTTTTATCCAAACCAGTTTCTTCTGCAATCACTGACACTAAACCGGTGGTCTTTCTCCATCACAGCTCTAACAACTTCCACATTTTCACCGTTTGTTAACGAGATTGGTCTTTCACAAAGAGCGTCGTTTTCAACATTTTCTTGGCCCTCTTTGAAAGCTTTGTGCCACTTAAAAACCATGGTTATCAATAGAATGGAATCCCCATAAGCTTCATTTAAAGGAGCAAATGTCTCAGTGGCAGACTTGTTACGTTTCACACAGAATTTGATAGCGTACCACTGTTCAATATTTAATTGCATCGCAAAAACGTAACGAGCATAGAAAACAAGCCCGTACACAAAAAGATGTAGTGCAAAAACGTAATGAGGTTAGAACACACGCCCATACATAAACATGTTGTGGAAGACTGACTTTATAAATCTGGTTAAAACTGGCATGGATATGTAGCCTAGGTAACTAGCTACCCACTCGTATACCTCACGGAGCTACATTACTCAGTCGTTCATGGGATATTCAGTAAACTTACATTTGGGACAGAGGAGTATATATATATATATATATATATATATATATATATATATATATATATATATATATATATATATATATATATATATATATATATATATATATATATATATATATATATACTAGTGGGTTACGGCGTGGGGTAAAATTCTGGGGAGAAGTGGAGAATTCCATGTGACTCCTTGGGTAAGCTTTAAACCTCTTAGACTCTTATACATCACATTATCATTTTACCCCTCTTCACTTCATTTAGCCTCCCTTCAACTGCCACACTCCAGATCCAAAAAAATCTCACTATTCCAGATTTTTTTTTTTCTCGAATTAAGATAAAGAAATTTAATTAGTTTTTGAAATATATATATTTTTTAAAACTAATTTTTTTTTAAAGCCACGTCACGCAAGTAAGAAATTTAGCGTTGTCGCAAATGTCACACCCATATGTGTGACATTTCATACTCATATGTGTGACAGCAACAAAATTTAGTTTTGAAATATATACATTTTTTTCTTAAATAATTTCTTAAAAAAGGCCACGTCACACAAGTAAGAAATTTAGCATTAACGCCCATGTCACACAGATACGTGTGACATGTCATCCCCATGTGTATGACATTTCACAGCTATGTGTGTGACAGGAACAAAATTTAGCTTTGTCGCCCATGTCTTACCCATTTGTGCGACATTTCACAGCTTGTCACACCCATCAAATTACAAATTTAAATTCAATTTGTTTTTTCATTTTTTCAGATTTATAAATTAAGAGTATAATTACATATAACCATATTTTTTATAGAAAAGATGTAGAAAAACAGATGAGGGTGTTGAGGAAATGGTTGAAGAGACCGATGCAAGCAGACGACTCTGACAGGGACACAGATTACAGTCCGAAAATTGAAGAACAAAACTCCGATTAATTTTCCTAATTTATTTTTTTAAATTTTCAAAATTATTTATAATTTCAAATTTTAAACAAATTAAAAAATACTCGCGGCAACCATGTTTATCAACACTATAATTAAGCCTGTTAGAAAGTTTGTTTTTTTAATTTCCTAATATTAGGCAGGCTTTATATCATTTAGGTTACTTATTTTAGTTTACATATAAACAAACCCATTATTGTAGCTGTCACTTATTTTGACGTTTATGTGCTATCTATAATTATTTTAAATTTACAAAATTATTTAAAAATTTAATTTTTAAACGAATTTGAAAAAATACTCGTAGGCTACATGTTTCTCAACACTATAAATAATAAGCCTGTCAAAAAGAATCATCATATTAATAATCATTAAATCGCTGAGGGATCTATATATATATATATATATATAGAGTGCATAGGCTATTATCAGTATAGAATAAATTAGTATAGGGGCGCTAAGAGCTTATAGGAGGTGTAAAATCCCGTAGAGTATAGAATACTAATCATATAACTATAATAAAAATAAAAAATCACTAAAAAATATAAAAAAACTTACTAGATCGAAGTTTATTTATGAGATAAGTTTTATCCCTTAAAGCAACAGAGATATTATTCCCCGCCATTCGAACATATACATCAAAATAGAATATATTCATTAGTATATAATAATACCAGAAATATATGACTATATAGAGAGATATATAACCTATATTATATTATAGATTAAATTTATGTATAATAAATATATATATATTTATAGTAGTAATAATATGTATTAGAGATATGTATACTACGATTTACTGAGTTTATATAGTGTGAATTAGGGGTATTTAGTTTATACTACCATTTAATAATGAATTATTTGAATTAATTATCTACTTGTGAGTTTAAGTACTATCTTAAATGATGCGATCTGTTATTTTTTCTTCTCTTTATAGTCTTTTAATTTTTTTATGCCTATCTCTTTTTTATGTCTATCTCTATTTTATTTGTATTTTATCCAGTTCTTCTTCTTACTTCGAAAAATGTCACAATGATATAGGAAACATTCCGTTGAACTATTATCTTAAATTGCTCGATAGTTTTCTATCTTGGTGTGGTATGTGTGTACTGAGTACCAATGTATGTAATTTGGTTGTGAGGTTAGTTTGCGGTATACTGATGTGATTAGTTTATGTGTATTATTCTTGTGTACTATAGTGTCTAAAAATGGCAAGGTGTTGTTTATGGGTAACACTATGGTAAACTGTATTTGTGGATTAATGCTATTTATGTATGCATGTATCAGATTATTTTGTGTGTTGTGTGTAATTGCTATTATACTCTGATCTCTATCTCATATAAGATGTACTATTACGGATAGTGAGGAAAAATATTATTATCACCACATCACCGTCCGTGTGACACGTTAACAAATATTCCACACACTACCGCACAACCATCAAAGTCTCATATTATAATAAATTTCACTATACATATATTCTCTTTATTATCTAACTTCTAACCATTAAACTCACAATTGATATCAACTCAATATACATACACATACTCTCTCTATACTCTCTCTATATATATATAAGTCTATATATATATTATATATTATATCTCATATTACTATATGATATATCAATTACTATATCCTACCTATATATCACTATTACTCTTACTCTATCATACTACTCTTCTCTCAATATATATACTCTCTCATACTACTACGTATCACTCTATCTATATTACCTCTATATATATATCTGACGAATGCCCTTGCTATATTTACGTACTTTTAAAATTTCAAAACATTATTATTACAGACATAAAAATTTCTAAAAATTCCACATTCTACATATATATATATATAATATATATATACTATATATAGTATATATTATATTATATATATATATATATATATACTATAATATAATATTTAATATATATATATATATAATATATATCTATATTCAGGGTGATTTCAAGACCCTTGCGAAAACTCGAAAGGGCTGAATAGAGCAAAACGAATAAAGACATTATTTGTTAAACTAAGCTAATGTTGGTAATGACGCTTCGTTTTCAAAGTTACGAATGATGCTAAGGTAAAACCACCATCGTGCTATTCTTGTTAGATCTACACGACACGATATACGATTTTACATGATATATATCGTAACCGGAGATTTTAGGGTAATTCTAATGTTATGTATGTGTGCATGTAGTTACATATACTGTGATACTCCAGAGGTGTTCTACTTCAGGTTATGGGAGGGATATGAATATTATTTTGA
Source organism: Trachelipus rathkii (assembly GCA_015478945.1). Lineage (NCBI taxonomy): Eukaryota > Metazoa > Arthropoda > Malacostraca > Isopoda > Trachelipodidae > Trachelipus > Trachelipus rathkii. The sequence continues at coordinate 26,697 of JABUQX010052324.1, forward strand.
TTTAACTCCACGTATGTGTTTTGATTGGACGAATGGTATATATATATATATATATTATTGTAAAATACATAACATTGGGTAGCTTATTTAATGAAATATCATTTTATTTAGGAGACAGGGCACACAATTATACATCGGAGGGTGTTCAACAGTATGTGTGCTCTAGCCCACTGTATATATCTTCTATGTATATTCTTTTCGTTAATAATACTCGTCGTGCCATTTAGTCCATGTCGTACTCTAAAACCAAAGAGAATCAATATCCGCCAAGTAGTATGATTTATGATCAGAGACGCAGTGAATAATGTCGATAGATTATTCATAGTTTCTCCTGCAACTCTTCTATGTGTATGTATTAGGTTTAATGTACGACGCGACATCCCATCTCGACAGAGCTTCCAAAGTAATAATAATATCTAGGAGCGTGCGTTGAGGATTTGGTACGACTATTGCAGGCAGCAACAGGTCCCTAACTTACTCCTAATCCTATTTGTCCTAGTAGTAGTATCACTCTGTTTCAGATGCGCACCGTACTTGGCTGACTGAAGTGCGACTGGAGCGCCAGCATGTTGGAACCTACTCAATGTTCTGCGGAGTTACGCATAGGGAGGTATGACGTCATAGTATATATAGAGCTGAGCGGAAAGCGTGTTTTGAGAGTAGAATTGTCAGGTAACGCAGGTTACTACCAAAACGGTAGTGGATATGATGACTAGTCCCAGCAGATATAATCCTCACTAAATATTACATCAACATGAATGATTATATATAGTAAATTTATCGGCTACTGGTGATAATCATCTA
>JABUQX010052324.1:32500-33637 GCA_015478945.1 Trachelipus rathkii
TAACCAGTATTTTTTATACTGAATTTACTATATAGCTTTAAAATTCATAACTATTACTAAATATACTATAATGATTATTATTTATTATATTAGAACTTATATATATTATATATATGTATTATTGAGGATTAAATAACTTATTAGTTATGTTTAAGTTATATTTATACGTTGGTACTGGTAATGAATAATTTAAGAATACATGGTATATTGATAAATTTTATGTTAAAATATTTATCATTATAGTAGTCAATTAGTAAAATATAACTAGTTATATGATTAATAAGAATATGCTTTGGAAAAAAGTAGGAATTATATATAGGTTACGATTTTATATTGCAATGCTAGTATATATTATATTACTGGGTATTAATGATGTGGCACTTTAGTTAATTAGATAACTGTTTTAATTAGTGCTATAAGTTGTGTTTTAAGTTTTGTATGATTGTCTTTAGTAAGTTCCTTTATATGAGATTACAATGGATTTGAAGACTGCCAGATTGTTGAGCTTATATGTAAAATGTGAAACATATTGTGATAAAGTGTCTATATCGCCAATATAATATATATACAGTTTGGTAAAGGTTGTTATATCAAGTATATATATAAAGAGCTCATCTTTGTGCTATGTTTAGCCGAAATGATACTCGTAATGCAACGTAAATCAATAGTGCTAATGTAAAATTAACAATTGATATGTTAGAGATATTGCTTGAAAAAGTGTGAATGGGTTAGCGTTTTGTACGCTGTGCTAGGTATCTTAGTGTTGTTAAGTTATGGAACTTTGTTAATGTTAGTGATTTAGATGGGACGTAATGGTGTGTTAGGTTTGTCGTTGTAACATTGTGAGTGGTTAGGTTAGGTTATGGTTATGGTTATGGCTTTATTAATGTAAAACTTTGTTCGTTTAGCATATATTCGAGTGGTTAGTAGTATCAAAACAACTTATTTTTTTAGTGTTATGTTTAGTCGAAATGATACTCGAAATATGACAATGGAATGCATAGATTCAATATTAAAAGTTTCCTGGTGGGAGGGTGGGGGGTTGATGGCTTGATTTTACTGATTTACGTGATTTAGCGAAAGGGTTAAAATCTGTAAACTATTACAATTGTGCTGTGTTTATTTTAATTCAAAGAG